>JAPDSC010084509.1:61150-76997 GCA_026290005.1 Latrodectus geometricus | reverse complement strand
TATATATATATATATATATATATATATATATATATAACACTTATTAACGACGACAGAGATCTCAAATCTCAAAAACATACTCAGATTCTCTCATGTTCATTATGGACATTATAGGTTTATCTTAATTAAGGATTTTCACTAAACATATTCTGGATCTACAGGTGAAATACATAAAAAATCTATTGGGAAAAATAGCATATCTGCTACGCTGATCATCTTATATGTTTCACCTATCGATTTTCCCATTTGTGCAACACTTTTATAAGGACATCACAAGGAATCTATTCATCGAATATTACAATTCTTTCGGCATCCTGTATTTGTATGTCAGATGGTGTGTGAGAATTATCATTTCATTTAAAAAATACTCACCAATAAACCAGTCTTCTGATCAAAATCTTAACTATATACTTGTACACATTTTTGTCATCATTTGAAGGAATTTATTTTTTTGCTAAATTCTTCTCATAGTAACGCAATTCCTATTACCATCAAAACTATATTTTCTTCAAATTTATGAATTGAAGCAAAATGTATAGAAAGAAGCACTTAAATATTCATTAAAAATAACTAATAAATGTTTTATAAGGAAAAAGAAAAAAAAATAGTATAGAATTTTTTAAATAGAAATTTTTAATTATTCATAACAATTATATATGTAATAAACTTATGAAAACATTTAAAATGATTATAACTTAATATGACTAAAATATATATAATCGACATTGTGTTACAAGCAAGAGCTAAAAAAATTTCTTACAAGTAAAGGTTTCTAAGAAAAATTCTTTGAACTTTGTTTTACCGCTTATGAATACAAATGACTACACTTCAAAGAAATTTAACAATACTTGGATTGTTGAATTATGTTTGGGAAAAAGTAAATCAAGACAACAAGAGAAAATTTGCTACGAAAATCATAAAATTTGTTATTTAAGTAATAACAACGCGATACCATATGCAAACATACACGTTTTTTAAGTTTAATTTTAATATACAATGTAGTAAAAGAAAATCTGAACAAAATATTTAAAATATGTATTTTTTTTGGGGGTTGTATTTATTTATACACTCTTAAAAATATCTAGTGTAATTTTAGTCTACTAGAGAAAATTTGCTTTCATATACCGAAAATTCAATCAATCTTAAAATATAAAATTCACTTTTAAAAATATGTATGTTGCAATTAATATACCCAAATTGGAATGTGAAGTATTATTCCCACTAATTTCAATTCTGAAAAAGATTAATTTAGGCTCGTAAATGAATTAAATGTTTCTGTCCCTCATTGTGAATCATTTTGTTTTCTTAAAAGTACCTATATATTTAATTTTAATTTGGAATGTTAGTCTGTTAATGATTATAATGTTTTGAAAAATTCTGTTTGTTTACTTCGTTTTGAAGGATGCTTATAGAATAATCTCGTTTGAACATGTTTTTACTAGAAATGAATCCTTTAGTTAGAGAGATCCTTTTAGTGTATCCTTTTTCGAGTTTTCTTTCAGATTTATTTTTTATAATTTCTTTCTAGTTATTTAAAATCAAAAAGAGACGCTTTACACAAATATATCTTTCTTCATATGACTTTAATGAACTAATTAACTTACAAGGTTTTCTATCAAGAAATTGAAAGATTCTACGAAAAAAAAGATAAAATTTAAGTTTTTTAGATATAAATGCATTTCAAAACTCTTGAATAAACGATAAGTGAATTACATCCATTTTTATAAAGTTTGAATTTCTAAGTATAATAAAAACGCTCGAGAAAATGTATTTGAAATCTTTGCAAAATAATTTTATGCTTCAAGTGATGAGAAGGAAATTATTTATTTTTTAATGAGCATTGTGCTTAAAAGAATCCTGATTTAATAGACTCCTTAGAAATTCTTAAATTTAGTTATTTAAATGAAAAAACAAAATGGACTAAAATTTTATTTTGGAACGATTTATTCTATGACGTTGCATAGTTTTAAACAATTAAAATGTTTTAGAAAAATGTTTTGTTAACAAAATTATGTTAAATGTGGTTGTTGCTTACATTTTTGTTTTATATATTTCTAAATGATTTAACATTTTTATCATGTTAAATAAAATGAAATTTACTGAAAATAATTAAGAAAAACATATTACAATTCACATTCATGCTACAACAATGTTAACATTTTTAGCATAAATACATAAATTATATAAAATGATAAAGGAAAATCTGTTGTAACTAAGGCCTGAATACAAGTAACTGCCAAAAAAAAAATGAACAATAACTTACTTTGAAAAATTGATTCATTTAATATTTTATTAAGTTTTTGTATTTTCATTAACTCATCTAATTTGATTTTTATGCTTATTTCACTTTTTTGGTTTACCTGGAAGCAAGTATTTACTCAGAAAGTGTATGAAATTGTTTCTTTTTCTTTAAAGAATTTATTATTTACTTACAGCTTTCTCTACAGTATACCATGCTGTTGTCGTGTGGGGTGCACTACTCCACTTTTCCAACCGAACCATATTTGGTGTGGAGTCCGACTTCCTCAGAACACACATGCCATAGGTACCCGTTTTTAGGGTAGGCAACCATTCACACACACACAAAGAAAGGACAAAGACAAGAAAGAGAGAGAGAAAGTACATCCATGCCCGAGCCAGGATTTGAACCCAGGTCCCACCCATCTGTAGTCAGGTACGCTAACCACTAGACAGGTTGGGCGGCGACAGTATACCATACTTTTCATAAAAATGTGTCATAATCAATCATATCACTGAAAATAAAACATATAAAGTAATTTCTTATAATGCTTCGAATGCCACAAATTTTCAAGTTTCTTTTCAAATAAATATATCACTTGTGTCAATAACGTCAAGCTTATTTCGGAGTCCCATGAAGCTCATTTTCAATGGATTCTTCTCATGTCAACTTCCATGGCAATGAGCAAGCGAATTGCCTGGAAAAGGAAGCTGCTGCAAGGATATTTCTTCCTACTTTGCTCTTACTTACTTAGAACAACAATCTTTAGTTAATCCGGAATTATGAAGAGCTGGAAATTTCCTCTTTGACATCACTGATATCCGAGCAAAGAGCTTGACTCTTTTTCCGCCCTTAACTGTGATAGAGCTTCTAAGATCGATATTTCTGGATTGGGCAGTGGTCACATCAAGAGTCTTTCGTTTCTTGAGGGCAGAAAATCCTTTGAGACCTACTTAAAATGTAAAGCTGAGCAAGCCTCTCCTCAAGATACATTGGATTTTTGGGGATTTTGCAGTGAGGACATGTATTCTTCTCCCTTTCTGGTCCTGGATTTCCTAGGGGTCAACGGTCTGATGGATCTTGTCTGACTCCATCAGACATCTGGAGCATAAGCAACAACAACATCCCTTGTTTGTTCTGAATATTTTTGCAAAATTCGTCACCCATCTTCTTTCTCAAAGCTTCTACCCGGGATCGCTTTACTTTAAAGAAGAATGGAAGAGCTTGTATACAAAAAAAAATTGCATCTGGAGTTTCTCTGAACAGTTTTCTTACACTTCATATGAATTTAACCTTATTTTAAAAAATGTTTAAAAAATCAATATTCTAAAATGCGTGTTGGTACAATTCATGATACTTATTTTTAAATATGTTATTAAATAAAACAGAAGAATACATTAATATTAAACTTAGTTAAGAATATTTAGCATGGTTATTATTATATTTATATTATATAATGGAATATGATGTTTTAATGAAACTGCATTTATAATAATTCTCAAATCCACATTTTTAAATATTTGATGAAAGAAGCGATTTCAAGAATTAAAATATGAGAAAAAAATTAACAAATTAATATCAATCCTGTTTTACAGTGATTTGGATGACTACTTTCCTAAGTTAAATATGAAATGAAAATTTCGAAAAAATAAAATTTATATTAAAGTAAACAGTTTTAAAAGTTAATGTATTTTTAATAAAAAAAATCATTAATATTTTAGTTTCAATATATACCTTTCTATCATGCAATTTAGAAAATATATATTATATAGTTTAATTATGTTTAGAAAAGTAATATTAACAAAAGCAAAAGGAAATATTTTAAGGGTTGTGTTTGTGTAAAAGTTTAAAGTATTTACTGAAAAAGAAATTATTAGAATGTTTAAAATTTATTTAAATTATTCTTAGCTGTTACAATAATATTCTGATGTTGACTCTTTTCGAGTATAGTTTTGATATCAAAGCTTTATTTTCGAGCATATTGGCAATAATCATTTGCGCAGTACCTTTATATTCTGCATATTAAAATCAGTTCCATATCATTATCAGCAGCACATCCACGCTAAAAAAAGTCTTATGATAGTTAAATCATATTCTAAGTTCATAAATGAGTCGAAATTATGTTTTACTTTAAATGAAATTATGTATTCAGAAACTATTATGAGTAATTTTCTTATAAAATGGCTACATTTTACATATTTTTTTTTACCTATTATGAGTAATTTTCTTATATAATGGCTACATTTTACATATATATTCATCCGTAGACAGTTACGTTAACCACTAGACAGTTCGGGCGGTCACATTTTACATATTTATAAAATGATACTTAAATTATATTATTCACTGCTCTCAATAACTATTAAAATTTTTATAAATGAAATAAAAAAATAAAGTGAATGAGTAGTTAAAGTTAGAAATAATACTATACAAATGAAATAAATTGATAAATGAATAAAGTTAGAAAGAGGGAAAACATAATAAAATCAAATTAGCCTCCATGTATATTTGTATATTCTATGAGAAATCGGAAAATATTTCACTAAAATTTTAATACATTATTGATTGAGAATCGGAGTCGGATACTATTTCATGTCTGCCTTCTCTAAAAGAAGCACTTTTGCTATATTCAAACAATCACGATTCAATTCCTGCACAACTTTTTGCTGCTTTCTGAGACATTTATTCTTGCCTTTGAGAACCGCTTTCCTTTTATAGTTTCTTTAATTTTTCTTCTTCCACATCATGGATCTTCAATTACTTTTTTCGCATCCGGAATTCGCATTCAATGTTTCCACCGGATATTCACACATTCCCATTTAAGCTCATACTCCAAGATTTTGTTTCTCGGAAAAGATAAAACAATATACGTTTTGAAGAATAAAATTATCGAGGCAAAGGATTGTTTTGAATACTTATTTCTCAAATTTCCTATAATCTTGATTTTATTTTTTCAATCAAGTTTTTCCTTTTCAACATTTTTATCCATGTAAAGTTACGCCGAAAATAATCAAATCATACGCGGTTGAGTTTCGGATTCTTTTGTACAATAGAATTGATTTTTTTTTTAAATATTAGGGCTTCGATATGTTTACTAGCAAACTAAGCATGCTAAAAATGTGATTAACTGCGTAATTTGAATGAATTGATTTAATTACTTGATTGTTTCGTAAAGTAAAGTCCATTTTATTGGCTCATTGAGGATTGCATCTCATATTGAAAATAACATATTTCATTTTTTTTTAACAGTGCTGGCAATATGAGGTGCTCTGCTCCACTTTTTCAACAGAACCATAATTTTTGTTGTGGAATCCGACATCCGTAGTATACACATACCACAAGTACAAGTTTATAGGATAAAACAATCTGTACAAGGAAAAGACAGACACAGGAGAGAGAAAGCACATAAATGTTCGAAACTGGATTCGAACCCAGGATCTTTCTATCGACAGTAATGCACGCTGACCAGTAGACAGGGTGAATGGCACATACTTCTCTTAATGATACGATTAAACATTTTACTTACATACCTCATTCCCAGAAAGAGAATAAAAAAGATCAGTGTAATTATAAATTCTTTGATATACATGAACTTAAACTATTGAAAGTGCTTAAATGATGTTTGGATCAGGTTTAATATGTGTATTTGATAATAATGCTTTTTCTTGTACAATAATATTTTTTTCCTGTATTTATTATCTTCTTAGCACAAAATACGAAAATACTAAATGTATGTTCACCATATTTAGGTATTTATTTTAAATTATTAGTAAGTTAATGCTTAAATCCTGTATTAACAATGATTGCCTTAAAGATAAATTATTTTAAAAACGTCCGGAAAAAAAAATGTCGATGTATAATTTCCTTTTTAATAGGTATCCTTAAATTTTATTAAATCAATAAATATAGTATCCAAATAAATAGCTTTTGCGATACTGCAAACAAAACAGTAAAAAAACAAAGAAAAATTTTAATTTAAAAGTATTTTGTAGCTTAAAAGCAACTCATGTATTTCATATCATAAAATTGCCCAGTGAATTTGTAAAGGAATCTCTGTGTGTGTATGTGTGAGCGATTAAAAACCTTCCTATATGATATCTTATAAATATGCATGGATAACAATTAATATTATTGCCATACATACTACCAATTGACATAATACTAATGCTCATTGCATTTCTGAAAGAATCCGTGTGAGAAATAAAAAACTTTCATATAGGAAATCTTATAAATATACATGGATAACAATTATTATTATTATTCTTTAAAGAAAAGAAATGTGATAATCAGTGCAAAAATAGAAATTACTTTTGGGTAAATTTTCACAAAACATACAAAATCTCTTGAGAATCCACCAGTACCTTGACAAGTAGAACTTACTAAAGAAATAAATAATTAAAAAATTAAGTTTTTATCTAAATTCTAATATTCTATTATAAAATGATCACGTAGAACACATTTAAAAAAGCATTTTACACTATACAAACCCAATAATTAATACATAAAGTGGAATTTTTTTGTTCTATCGTCATTTACCAACTTTAAAGGTGCGATAATGTTATTAATAGTAAATTTCAACTTACAGGGTTTTTTTCCATAAAATTTAATTTTCATAACAAAGAAAAAACAAGTATTGGATTTTACTTATATATAACCACCATATGCATTGTATTTTACAGCAATTGGACCCATTATGCAAATCTTGAAATATTCAACAATTGGTTTATTTTCTATTAAATGCACCTCGTGTAATTCCTATAATAAAACTGCTCAATGAATTTGTAAAGGTGTCCGTGAGACCGATTAAAAATCTTCCTATAGGAAAACTTGACAATATGTATGGATAAGTAATATTATTCTTTAAAGAAAAGAAAAGTGTTACTGCAAAAATAAAACTTTCCAATGGGTAAATTTTCACAAACATGTAAAATCTCTTGCGAATGTGTCCGTCTCTTGAATAATAAAACTTATTAAGAAATAATTTTTTCTCCAAATTCTAATTTTTTATTATAAAATGAACTCAAAGAATACATTAAAAAAGCAGCATTTAAATAATTAATATATAACAAGGAGTTTTTATGTTATATCGTCATTTTACCTATTTTGAAATACGCGGAGATCTTATCAGTACAACATATCAAATTAATGCGTTTTTATCCATAAAATTAAATTTCTTGTGACAATATAAAAATACAAGTAGTACTATATAGGTTGTACTTTGCAGAAATTGGAACCAATATCAAAATATTAAAATATTTATACAAATTATGGGTTTATATTCTATTAAAAACAGCTCATGTATTTCATATAATAAAACTGCCCAATGAATTTTTGAAGCAATCCGTGAGAGATATTAAAAACCTTGCTTTACGAAACTATAAATATGCATGGATAACAGTTATTATTATTCTTAAAAGACAAGGAAAGAGTTAATCAGTGCAAAAATAGAAATTTTCATGGGTAAATTATCGCAAAATATACCAAATTTGTTGCGAATATGCACGTTTCTTTACTAGTAGAACTAATTGAAAAAACATTTTCACCAAATCCTAATTTTCTATTATAAAATCAACCCTTACATCACATTAAAATAAACATTTTATACTATACAAACGCAATATTTAGTATATTACAAGGAATTATTTCGATACATCATCATTTCAACAATTTTCAAATGCGCGGAAATGTTATAAATAGTACAATTCAATTTACAAACATTTTCTTCCATAAAATTTAATTTTCATAACAATATAAATACTAGCAGTACCATATGGGTTATATTTTACAGCACAATTACTCCTAATATGCAAATCTTGATATATTCCCCCAAATTATTGTTTTACTTTTTAGTAAAAGCACCTATAGAAATGCATATAATAAAACTGCCCAATGAATTTTTGAAGAAATCCATCTCAGAGATTAAAATCCTTCCTATAGGAAATCTTTAAAATATGCACGGCTAACAATTGTTTTTGTTCTTTAAAGACAAAGAAAGTGTTAATCAGTGCAAAAATAGAAATTTCCCATGGGTAAATTATCGCAAAATATAGAAATCTGTTGCGAATGCGCACGGCTTTTCACGAGTGAAACTTACTAAAGAAATAAGTTTTTCTCCAAATCATTTTTTTTTTATTATAATATGAACACATAGAGCACATTGAAAAATGATTTGAACTATAAAAACGCAATAATTAATATATAACTTTTTTTTTTTTTTGGTTATATCGAAATTTTACTTTAATTTAATTTTCAAGGAATTGGAAATGTCATCCGTAACGCACGACAAAATTCATAGGGTTTTTTTCCATAAAATTTAAATTTTCATAACAATATAAATACTGGCAGTACAATATGGGTTGTATTTTAAAGCAATTTCACTCAATATGAAAATCTTGAAATATTCACCCAATTACTTCTTTAATTTCTACAAAAGCACCTCAATTATTTCATATAGTAAAACTGCCCAATGTATTTGTGAAAGAATCCGTCTGAGAGATTAAAAACTTTGCTATCGGAAATCTTATAAACATGAACGGATAACAACTACTTTTATTCTTTAAAGACAAGGAAAGTCTTAATCAGTGCAAAAATAGAAATTTCCCATGGTTAAAATTTCAAAAAATGCACCAAATCGCTTGCGAATTTGCATCTCTAGACAAGAAGATCTTACTAAAGAAATAAGTTTTTCTATAAATTCTAATTTTCTTTTATAGAATGAACACATAGAAAACATTAAAAAAATCATTTTACACTATACAAACCCAAAAATTATTATATAAAAGGAGATCTTTTGTTATATCGTCATTTTAACGCTTTTCAAATTCGCGGAAATATTATCAATACTACAATTCAACTTACAAGGTTTCCTTTCATAAAATTTAATTTTTACAACAATACTAGCAGTATCAAATGAAACCAATATGAAAATCTTGAAATATTCACCAAATTACTTCTTTAATTTCTACAAATGAGCCTCATGTATTTCATATAGTAAAACTGCCCAATGAATTTGTGAAGGAATCCGTCTGAGATTTTAGAAACTTTCCTATAGAAAATCTTATAAATATGCACGGATAACAACTTTTTTATTCATTATAGACAAGGAAAGTGTTAATCAGTGCAAAAATTGAAATTTACCATGGGTAATTTTTCAAAAATTATACTAAAACTCTTGCGAATGTGCACGTCTCTTGACAAGTAGAATTTATTAAAGAGATAAGTTTTTCTATAAATCGTTATTTCTTTTATAGAATGAACACATAGAACACATTAAAAAATCCTTTTACACTATACAGACCCAAAAATTATTATATAATACGGATGTCTTTCATTATATCGACATTTTACCTATTTTCAATGGCGTGGAAATTTTATTAATAGTACAATTCAACTTACAAGGTTTTTCTGCCAAAAAATTTAATTTTCATAACACTATAAATACTAGCAGTACCACATGGGTTGTATTTTTTTCCATAGGAATTCTTATAAATATGCACGGATTACAACTATTTTTATTCTTTAAAGACAAGGAAAGTGTTAATTAGTGCAAAAATAGAAATTTCTCATGGGTAAAATTTCAAAAAATACATCAAATCTTTTGCGAATTTGCATATCTCTTGACAAGTATAACTTATTAAAGAAATAAGATTTTCTATTAATTATATAGGATTAATTAAATAGAATAAACACATAGAAATCATTAAAAAAATTAGTAAACACTATATAAAACCCAGAAATTATTTTAGAAAATGGAGGTCTTTTGCTATATCGTCATTTTACCGATTTTCAAATTCGCGGAAATGTTATCAATGCTACAATTCAACTTACAATGTTTCCTTTCATAAAATTTAATTTTTATAACAATACTAGCAGTATCATATGTGTTGTTTTTTAACGTAAGTGAACCCAATATGAAAATCCTGAAATATTCCCCCAATTATTAGTTTATTTTCTACTAAAAGCACCTCATGTATTTCATTTAGTAAAATTGCCCAATGCATTTGTGAAGGAATCCGTCTGAGCGATTAAAAACTTTCCTTGCATTCAATTTCATTTTAATTAAAAATTCAAGCCAAAAATACGAATAGAATATTTTACTGCTTGAAGAAATCTGTATAACTCTTGTTTACTCAATTAAAAAGTAAACTGAAATTACTAAAAGCAAATTTTTTTGCATACAGCTTTCATTTTTAATTATATTTTGTAGTATGAGTGTTATGACAAAAAATAGTGTTTTATAATGATCACATATTTTATTTTTAAGCTGACTTAACAAGTTTTAGTACCAAGACATAATTTTAAAGGAATATTTCTGTTTACTATCAGTTCTTTATTAGTAAACTCTTAATAGAGTTTGCGAAAAAAGGTTTTAGAGTATTAAATTTGAAATTAATTTGGATGATAGAGATTGTGATTTACTAATCAAAAATAATGTATCTAAATTAATAGCTGTTAAAAACATCTGTTCTGCAATGAAATTAGAAAACAAAAATACTTTTACATCGCTTAGTGGTAGACCTAATAAAGCATTTCAATGACCAGCACGCAAATTCCTTTTGGAAAGATGGAAAATGGGATGTAGTCCTGTGTCACTCAATAAGAAATTCTCAAATATCTACTCCTACAGACGAATAAGCAGGATGATGAACATTTCTTTCTTAAAAGTCTATACTACTACTAGGTCTAGGTTAGCCAAAAAGAAAGTCTTAGAGTAAGGTATTTCAACGCTAACCACGTAATTACCTTCTGGTAAATCATTTGGTAGATAATATACCTTATTCACGTATCCTGAGGAAATTCATCAGGAAGACTCCCAAGCACATACATTAACAAAGGTGCATGCAAAAGCGCAACATCTATCTCCAGTTCTTCAATATCAGCTGGGATTGAAGACAAAATCTTTCACTATTAAGAGTGTGCTATATCGCAAGGCCGCGTTAATCTGTTAAACAAGAATACACCAATAACATATTTTTTATTGTTTTAGTTTTCACATAATAATATATACTTCTTCAAAAATAATATTTTATATTCTAACATGCACCTATATAAATGTGATGCATAACTTTTTTTGGGGTATATCAGTTGTAAGACATCTCTGCCTTAGTTCAGAATTTGTGGTCTTATGCATTCACAAACATGTAGAAAATCAAATAGGCTATTTAACGTTATTTCAGAATCTCATTTTAGGGAAGCAAATTAGCCAGTTGAAATATTAATAGAATTCATTACCTAGGCTGTTAAATAATAATAACTGAAAATTGAGATGATCTTCATTTTGGTTATATAAATAATTTGATTTCTATTTATCAATCATTGCTTGAAATTTGTTAAAATCTTCGCAAAACACATCAACAAGAAAACATTTTATGTAGAATTAAGCCAAAACTACTATCTGTACATTACAAATATAAAAATACTTTCTTGTCATCAATGATAAGTACCGCGAGTTTCCTTCCCACTAGAGTTGAATAACTTACAGAGAGATTAAAACAACATTATACAAATAATAGTATCATGAAATGCACACAGAGTTCTCTGCTTAGACCTAAGATTTCCATTTAAAACATTTATCCCTTCCCTTTCTATTAAAGTGCGGATAAGTATATGAGAGGTATGCTTTCAATGAGCGATGCACTTTCAAATAGGAAATGCGGTTTTATCTAATGGCTCTACTACTACGGCCATTGGCTTCGATCCAAAAGAGACCATGGTCCATGAAATGATAATGACTATAGTTCCTCTCACTTCCGGTCATGAATGTCTACCTACGGTAAATGGTTTGCCTTTATTCCACATAATTATTTTGCGACAGCGTAAAGGTTTACTTATCTACTGTCTTACTGTAATAGGGCGGTATTTACGTGGTTAGAATATGAAAAGGAGCGATTTTTCCCATAAACGCAAAACTAATTCTCTGAATGAAAGTATTTGAATTCTGGAGAATTGTTTCTTTAATTAAAATTTCAGACACGGAAAATACATAGATTGAAAGAGCCATCGCTTTGTTTCTAAAGTAGCAATACATATCGAACCATACTGTGATTCGCCATTCTTTCTTTTTCCTTTACAGATAGCATCAAGAGAAACGTTTCATTATGATATGTAGACTGAATAAGAATTTGTTTTTATCTAAATGATACATATATAAGTAAATTAATGTTTTTTTTTCTTCGTATAACATTCTTTATACAAAAGTCTTGTGCATAATCTTTAATTGAGATACATGTTCAAGATTAAAGGATTACTTTCTCACTACTTTGTAGCCATCTGATACATATTTTAGCACGATAAATAAAAATCTGTCTCCATATTATTTGTATCACAAAATATAGCGCACATGCATTATTTATTTCAAGTTATAATTTCTTACATCAATGATTTTTGTTTCAAATCAGTTTCGAAGTCATTCACAAAAGAGAAATCATAGAAGAATGTGGTTTGATTAGGATATATAAAATCACACAGCTATATTTAAATTCAATCTTAATTTACCTGTAATAATACATAAGCAGAGGTGCAGGAGAATCCCGAACTGTACCTTAAGGTTAGGGGCTTAAGCCTGTCACAAAGTATCTCTTAATTTTAAATCATAGTCAGTTGACGAAGGGACACTTAAACTGCCACTCTCCTCTCTACATCTACGCCACATCAACGGAAGATATTTGAAAGTCATAGATTACAGTGAACGCTTCCCCAACTTAGAAGCTTCCGCAAACAAACTGAGAGAAACCAGTGATACTTTAATTTGCTGATCTTAGGGGAAGAGACGTGAAGCTACGGTGCCACCAGGAGTTACCTGTAATAAATCATAAATGAATTAATAAATTAGTCTTATGTGATTAGTTTAACTAAACATATCAGTTAATTCACTTTGTAATTGAAATTTAAAGCAGTTAAATTTAATTAGTTCGTGAATTTTTTTCGACAATCATTATTTAAATAAATTTTTACTACGAAACCTTGAATCTTAAATACACATATTTAGTATGAAACGTTTCTTTTTACTGTGTATTTTAGAAGTTTTTAATAAAGGATCTGCGAGTATCATTAACCCGCGCCTTTTTAAATGTAAGACACTCTTTTGAAAAAGATATAAGCACCTACAAAAGCAATTACACAATATAATGGAAACCAGTTTATGGATAATATTTGCATGAATGAAGAAAAATTTCATAATAATATCACTTTAATAATGTAAATAAAAGCAGAAAAAATAATCATTAATAACAGAAAAAGATGTTGATTCCGGATAGTTTTAATGACATTTCTGATAGTAATAAGATAATAAGATAAATAAATTGATGGTGTTGGAGAGGAAGTTAATTAAATCAGCGATTTTCTTCCGGAATATATTTTTTCTTGAATTCAAAAGTCTCAGTTATTTCAATTTCAGTCCATCATTTGTTTGAGTTTTATTTAGAGGGATAAAGTTGTTTGCTTAACATGCACCAAAGATTGGATTCTGAATGGAGTTTTTATGATATACTGGCCATGAAATGACAATATATAAAAACTTAAGAGTCATATTTTACGGGGTCTTGTTTTTTTGCCTTTAATATTCATATAATAATTCAAAGGCAAGCCATAATCAGTTAATTAATGTAACAAATATCACAGTTATACACCGTTCAGTGATATATACACTGGTTACCCACTTCAGGAAAAATCATAAAAATAGCGATAACTCTCACAAAAATAAGCCAATGTTAATGAAATTTTAATATGTTTGTAAGTAAGAAGAGCATTTTGTACATTTTTAACAAAAGAATATGTATTCTTTTAACAAAAGAATACATTTTTAACATTTTCTGTTTTTAAATTGAAATGTTACTAAATGAATCTCTGAAATTTCTTTTTAAATCTGTGAATAATATAAGACAAAATTAAAAGTATTATAATTGAATATAGCAAGTACATAATAAACTAACTTAATTGTATAGATTCATAATTTGGTTTATAATGTACATTAAATATAAAAGGAATTTAATTGTATTACATTATGAGAGCAAAAAATACATATATTTATTTAATGAGCTCATACATTTATTTCTCAGATTAACTGCTCGATAGATCACCCTAAACTTGAGTTCAACTACAAGGCGTAAGGGCTTATATATGGCACGAAATAAACGATAATCTGTTTTTTAGTCAAATTTCTCTATTTTTACAAATATTA
This sequence comes from Latrodectus geometricus, assembly GCA_026290005.1. Taxonomy (NCBI): domain Eukaryota; kingdom Metazoa; phylum Arthropoda; class Arachnida; order Araneae; family Theridiidae; genus Latrodectus; species Latrodectus geometricus. The sequence goes on along the minus strand of JAPDSC010084509.1, from coordinate 62,580 downwards.
ATTTATTGTATTACACTAAACTTTAAGATATTCAAATTTATAGAAATCTCAAAACAACAATAGTAATAAGTCTATGAAAATGAATAAAAAAATTCAAAATTTTCTGAGCAATTAATCAAGATCTGGATTCCAAAAAAAAAGGTAGAAAACACTATATACATAGCTATGGTCGTTACTCATTTCTTTCATTTATTTATTTTTTCCAATAGTGGGCACTTGGGTGATTAACCCTTTCGCGCCACTACAAGGTCGGAAAGTGCTACTCATTTATCGTTACCCGTTGGACACCTGTGAACTAAGTCACGTAGGCAAGTAGCACTACCGACGTCACACTACCACAATCCCGTTTATAGGGCGGGCCACATTCATCCACCCATCATCTGAGTAAAGGACAAGAAAGGCATAGGAAGAGAAAGTACATCCATTCTCATGCCGGGGTTTGAACCCAGGTCCTCCCCATCCGTAGTCAGTCACGCTAACCACTAGACTGGTTGGGCGGCTTATTTCTTTTACAATTCAATGCTTTGAGCAGATGAGCAGAATATCACACTTTAATATGGCTGTTTATAGATTTATGGGAATAAATAATCTACACAAATTATAATATTGTATGAATAATTTATAAACATGATAAATACCTCATTTAAGATTCAAAATAATAAGACGAAAATAGTCAATTCAGTTTACGTCGCGTAGTTAATCATTGTGGTATTAATTTTGAAACCAAAATAAATTTTGTTTAATAATTTTAAATGATGTTTATATAAATAGAGTAAATTAATGAAATATTAAAAAATTTATAATAAATAATTTTTTTTAACATGTTAAGAAAATATTATTGAACATTAATTTCCATCAATACATCAATAGAAGTTTCAACATTGTACGCTAATGGATATATTTTTTGCCGTCATTTTGCTTTATAACCCAGTCACGTAAGGTTTTTCTATCTCTTAAAATGCTTTGTAAAGAAGATGTATGCAATTTATCACGTTTATTTTGTTAAACACAGTATAATTAAAATTTACAATTCATTATTCAACAGAAAAAAACTTTAAAAAAAATATCATTAACTTGGAGAAAGACTTTAAATTGTAAACAGAAGTCAAAGGCAAAAACAAAAAAAATAACGATAATGAAAATTTTAGTTCGAATTTTTTTTATTTCGTGTTCTTTCAAAAAACACATCTTTTAATTAATAATAGGCTTTCTAAAATTATTGTTGATTTTCATTTTGATTTCATATTATTTCCTACATTTTACTTGATTCAATTAAAAAAATATCATCATTCATGAATGAAAAAAGAGAGAGAGAGAGATTCTTATTTATATAAATATTATATCCTTTTATTGATAAAAAAAACTAAATATTTTGTTGTCTAAAAATAATTTGAAATGCATGTAAAATCACTCATAAAATCAAATTTTTA
>JAPDSC010084509.1:35288-48324 GCA_026290005.1 Latrodectus geometricus | reverse complement strand
GATTAAAGGAAAGATTATTCCCTCGATTAAAGATTATAAATATATGTTTTCGGAATTTTTCTAAGAACTTCAACGCTAGGTAATCTGCCGTTAAGCAAATTACGCTTTACTTCAGTCTTACATGCGAATTCCTACTACTTACATATTTTAACATAAAGTTGAAAGAAAAATCATTTTATTTAAGATGATTAGTTAATTGTTTAATTTTATTTCGCATCTATAATATATGCAATACTGTTATTCAGATTAGTACATATACTGTAGATGTGATTTTATTCATGAGTTACAACATTCCTAAAATAATTTAGAAGTGTAAGAGTTCAAGTTAATTAATTTTTTAGCTTTAAAATTAAATTGAGTTATATTAAATTGAAATAATCAATATAGGCAGTCAAATTTTAAACATTCACAAATAAATATAAATCACTAATTGTTATTGAACTATTGTTAAAATAATTGGTTTTATTCAGGGAAAGTTCATTAGGAATAAGTTAAGTTGAATATATGACTAAAATTTCAACTTCCAAACTGTCCAACTCCCTCATGATACCTATAGCTTTTTTTCATTTGTATTGTACAGTATTTCTTACTATTGAAATGGAATGGTATTATATTGAAATGGGCTGATCTTAAAATTAGAGCTTATGATCCATTCACATTTGGTTAAGATTGTTCGGAAATGTTGAGAGAGCACTTAAATTTAACATAAAACTATAGATTTTTTTTTTCTAATTTTCGCTTTTTTCTTCTAATTTTCTCATGCAACAAACTGTTGTTGTTTTATAAATGTTTCCTTCAAATTTGCTAAGTAAAACTGAATTACCTTGTTTCGGTATGCATAATTTTAACAAAAATGAAATTTAAATAAAAAAAAGTTTGAATTAATATATTGTGAATAGGCAGCCCAACCTATCTAGTGGTTATCGTAACGGACTACGGATGAGGAGGACCTGGGATCGAATCTTGGCTCGGGCATGGATGTGGATGAATGTGGCCCGCCCTATAAACGGGTTCGTGGTGGGGTGGCGTGGGCGATGCTACTCGTACCTCCGTGACTTGGTTCACTGGTGCCCACAGGGTACGATAAAATGAGTAGCAGTTTCCGGCCTTGTTGCGGCAAATGAGCTAATGTACTTACTTGCTAATGTACTTACTTGCCCCGCCTTTAGAAAAAAATATATACATTGTGAATAGTATTTATTACATTTTCAAATTTACCTTTTAAAAGAATTTTATCAAGAATGCCTGCTTTATTGCATTTCTTGAAGTAATCAACTTTTAATCCCTTAAATTTCAATTACTTATACCCTATAAAATGTGAGGCAGTCAATCTTTTGATGCAGCCTCAATACAAATGGCTAACTTGTGTAATCTTAAGTTGTCGACATACCTTAGTGACATTTTAAGCACAAATGCTAACACAACACTTAAGAAAATTAAATTTTCAATGAAATTATCTCACATACATATATCATAACTATTAAATTTAAACGTTAAATTTCATCTTGTTTCATATCAATTTTAATTTTTTTTGAGGATTATAAAGTGATGGTTTTAAATTCATTTAATATAGATTATTGGTTGACCGTAAAATAATTATGTCAATTTCTTTCAAAATATCAGATGTCTAATTTATTGCTTGGAAAAGCGTTCTAATCATAAATTATTTTTTACGTATTATCAATCAATATTTTATTACTTGCTTTTTGGATCTGAAATTATTCCTTCTAAAAGAAATCTACTCTAGATATACATTAATTCATTCTTACTATAAAACACATTTCCATTACCAAACGAAGCATGAAACAAAAACGGCAGTTATATGGTTAATGTTCGCAAGCAACCATAAGTTTCAGATACGGATCATTAAACTTCAATTTTCTTTTTTTTCTTTAAAACATTTTCTTACCTTCAATTTACATTTTATTTTATCTTTTTAGATTGGAAGTCAAAAGGAAAAAGTCATTAAGAATAGAAATGCAATTTTCACTTCTGGAAAAGCATTTCAACAAATGATAATGATCTCTTAGTAATCAGGTTTTCCCGTATATGTATATATATAAAATACAGTTTGAGACAATATGTGCTTTGATAGTTTTTTTTTTCTACATTCGAGCTTTGAAGTTTTTTATTCTTTGATTTTTAAACTTAGCACTTTATTCATAAGGAACATTGTTTCAATTTTTTTTTATCCACTTGACATTGTTTCGTTTTTCATTCCCTAGAAAAAATCCACAGTGTTATCTAAGTTAATTAGGCATTTTAAATCACTCTTGTAACACAAACATATTTTATTATAAGCAAAACAATTATTTGAATCACTTCAAACAATTGACAGAAATGTACTTGTAGGCAAAAAATAAAAGATTTAAATGCAATTTATTCTGAGTAATTGTTTTCACGACACTTAAAACGCTACTCATGCATTTTATTTGGTTTCAAGGTTTAGTTCTTCCTTTAATGTGTTATTTGGGAAGATTCTATTGAGTTTTTTTCTAAACATTGAAATTTCAGTTTCTTTTGTTATTACATAACTAGAGATACTTAGGTTCATAATACAATTTTAATATATAGTTAAATTGCTAAAAATAATATAGATAAAATTTTCGTAAGAAAAATACGTTTTTGAAAGGTTTCACTAAAAGTATTTCTAAACAAAGTTATTTTGCGTAATTAAAAAAAAATTACAAATGTAGATACAAGTTTGTAAGTAATTAAACCTAACTAATTATAAATAGTTTTATTTATAGTGTTGCCTAATTTTTATTTTATAATTTAAAAACAATTTCTAAAGTAATAAATTAGATGCATAGGATTTAAGTGACATTACATTCTCTCCTTTAACCTAATTTTTATTTGAATAATGGTAGAGAACGCTTTACACTCACTAATTTAAATGTAATGATCATTAAAAAACAACGTGTAACGCTTAAACAAAATCGAAAGCACTATTATTTTAAGAGATGCTCTATATTGAATGTTTTTCTAGAATGTTTTGATTGTGAGAATTTTAAAATCACTCGAGCAGTTTATCCAAATGTACGTGATTATATATTTATATATGCATATTTACTCGAACACACACGTATACATATAAGTATACATTTGAGAAAAAATTGTACACCTATTATTAATATCATATAGGAATGCAACGATCAGGCAGAAGTGTCGTAATATGTCATGGCATATAATGAATATGAATAATAAATTAAGGTGCTCAATAAGCAAATTAGAAATATGAATCGTCTACACGACAACTCACAAATTTATGGGAGGTAATGGAGATTTTCAATTTTTGAAATTGTTAAGCATTACAAATTTCATTACTAATGTGTGGTTATTAGATTTCGTTGGCCAGTGGAAAATTATGGAGTAGTGATACGGGAGTCCTGCAGAATTAATTTTTGAACGTATTAAAATATATTATACGATGGTGAAAATTCTTGAACAAAAATCTCTGTAAGATGATAGTGCGCAATATCTCCAGATGAAATTTCCAGCTAGTATTACATTCAAAATCGCTAAAAGATATTTATAATACCTTTACAAATACTCCTCTCGAAATTATTGAATGATTGAAATTTGAAAAATTGATGTACATGCTCTTGCAAATAAAACTGAGCTTTTGGATATTAATTTAATAATTTAATAATACTGGATAAGATCTGACAATTCAGTAAGAATATCCTTGTTTATTATATATATATATATATATATATATATATATATATATATATATTGCTGGACAATTGCTAAGGACGGATCACAAATTGCAAATTGCAATGTAGCATAACATTAAGCGAGACATGAGGCCTTGTAGGATAAAATATATTTGCCACACTTTTCAGACATTAGAATAAAGAATATTTATTGTTCTGAACAGTACAAACGCTGCGAAACATCTGAAAGAAAAAGAAATGTTCATTTGATGCTGCATACGGAAAAATGGAACAATGCATCTAAAAGTCAGCAGGAACCTTGAAGAATGGTATCAGTACGGGATCTGTCCACCGTGGAGTGTGATGCAACATTCTAAATGTTGTATTAAACTTTGAACAACATTATCCAACAGCTGTTTAGGCAATTTACCCCATTCCTCTGTGAGTGCACAGATGAGGATGTTATTGTTTGTCGGAGGATAGTTTCAACCAGCAATTTGCCTCCCCAAAGGGTCCCACACATTTTCAAAGGGGTTTAGATATAGAGAACGTGATGGCCGTACCCTCGCTGAATAGACAATCCTGAACAACGAGTGTTTGATGACATGTTGCGTTGTCGTCCATAAAAACATAATTATCACCTACAGCACCATGGAAAAGACGAGCATGAAGAACTAGAACTTCATTAATATATCATTGGCCCTTCATAATCCCATGCGCAACCACATGTAGGGGCGTGCGGCCATTGATCATTTGGCATCTACAATCTAATGACAGACTGAACCTACTCTCATCTGAAAATAGTACGCATGCCCAGTCCTTTTCAGTCCAATTACGATCCTCACGACACCATTGCAAACGGGCAGTACGGTGCTGTCTGGTCAATAGGACACACACAACAGGTCTGTGGGCGTATAGTCCTCCTCCCCTCATATGTCTGGCAACAGTTTTTCGGGAGATCTGCTTTCCTAAGCAAGAAACTATTTGCCACCTGCTGAGCTGTGGTGTGCCTGTTCCTTTTTGCTGATGGGACGATATGTCTGTCGATTGCAGGCGTCGTACTTGTAACAAGATCTCCCCCGTGCCACCTACTACACATTCCAGTAGTTTTAAATGACTTTCACAGCCTTGTAACAATGCTGTGAGCGATGTCGAACTACCTGGCAACATCTGTTATTTTTCGCCCTTCTTCAATCTTTCCACTAATTCGGCAACACATAAAATCATTTAAGTGATGTTGGAAAGACATGCCAAAAATTTCCAGTTTGTCTATTAAATCTTTCCTGTAAAACTTTGACTTGAAACAACAACTGTACACACCTTCAAAATCCTTAAAGCTCCTATGAACGTTATCACGTGATGAACAGGCGTGGAAAAAAATTTGCATACGCATACTTCTTATTACTATATCCCGCACTTATTCTAATTTTCCACATTTTGCTTCTTCTCATTTTGTGGTTGCTATGGATGATAGTGTTATCCGTCCTTAGCAATTGTCCAGCAGTATATATATATATATATATATATATATATATAAAAATATTTTTATATATATCATATATATATGTGTATTTATACATAAAATACAAACGATGCGTTTTCATTTTAAAACTACAACTAAAAATATGTGGAAAAATATTGAAGAATGTAAACTTTTGTGAAGTGCAAGAAAAATGAGGGTTAAGAGAAAAACTCTGTCTGCTAAAACATACGTAGAAAAGAGTTATGAGCAGCTTAGCCTTTTTAAGTTGACCGTACGAGTTTGACATTATTGATGTGGAGCACAGGTGAGCGATGATATATCAGGTGAAGAAGCAAATAAATTCATATCTATGCCCAAGATTTTGATATAAATATTGTGAGACATATTTTTATTTCTTAAAGTATTGCATTTCTGGAATTTTAAGATTTTTTTAGACGGATTTGTTGTCAGACTGATTTGATGCAAAAAAAATATTTTTAAATATATTTAGGATGTAAATATTTGAAAATTTTGAGCCTGAAAATCTATATAAATTATTCTTTGAACTTGATGTAAAGATAACAGTTAGCAAAGTACTGCTCTGTTTGATATAGTTAAAATTTAAATTTAGTTTATTCTTGAAAAAGTTTATAATATATCAAAAAATATAATTTTAGATTTGAAAAATTTTCTTTTCGGTATTTAAACTTCATATAAAACTACTTACATTTAAAAATTAAAACATATAATTGATGCGCATAAATTATAAGTCATATGCGTAAGGTAGCTTTTTAATAGGAAGATAATATTAAAGCAATTATATACACCACATTAAATTATTTTTGGTATTTTTTAATTTACATATAATTAAATCATGTAATGACACTTTGAAAGTAAAATATTATATATTCAAAATAGTTTATAAATACCGTCAATTATAAATTTAAAACTTTATTCATAGATGCCCTCATTAAAATCTATAAAGTTGGTTCTAAAGATTTATTAAAAAATAAAATAATAATGCATTAAAAATTCAAGCTAATTGCAGCCACATTAATTTATAACAATATTCGTAACTATATATATCCTCTAATTGCAAAAACATGTACTTAATATTCAATCTATTGTGCTCTATATTTTGCATAAAGTGCATACAAAATTAAATTATCAGCGTATTAATAATAACACTGTAATAATAAATCTTTATTTTCAGCTTAATGACAGTTTTAAAATTTAATTAGTAGGTAAACAATGTGTTTTAATACAATCTTGTGAGGAAATACCGTTGCATTTTATTTTTCCTCTTAATACATTTTAATCTTACCTTTTTTAGCATAATTCCTATACTTATAATAATCTAGTTTGGTCATAAATTAGTCTTCTGTAAATAACAAATAGATACAGTATCATGAAGAGAAAATTCACTTATAAGATCATTTTCCCATGCATTAGGCATAAAGAATATTCCTTTTAGGAAAAAAGCAGCTTCTTTTTCCATATTCCTTTACCATCAGAAGAAACACAATACTTATTGATAATTTATGTTATTTTGCCATACTAAATATGAAATTTAGGAAAATGAGACATTTTTGCCATGTTTTTTATGCAAAAACAAAATTTATATATTTTTTTCAAAGTAAACAATTAATTTCTTTCTTTATTACGACTTAAAAAGCGCTGAATGCCTGCTTGATAAAAATTAAAAAGGGATACATCAGTATATTACTATGCATTATTTACATTTGTATAATGAATAAGCTTTTAATGTGTGAGAGATGTAATTGATTCCAATATTTTTTTAAGAACTATAAAACAAAAGCAACTGCATCGAAAATAAAATATTTTGCACCTCAACTTATTTCGGCTTAAATAGCAGTTTTAATAATTAATAGCTGTTTAAACAGTTTATCAAGCAGCATCAAAGTGTCAAACTCTTCAGGTATATGCGTCACAGAAAAAACATTCATTTATTATGAGTTGTTGTCTTCGTGTACTAGCCAGGCTGGCAATATGGGGTGCGCTGCTCCACTTTTTCAACAGAACCATATATGGTGTGGAGTTCGACTTCCTCAGTACACACATGCCATAGGTACCCGTTTATAGGGCAGGCAACCATTCACACACACACAAAGAAAGGACAAAGAAAAGAAAGAGAGGAAGTACATCCATGCCCGAGTCAGGATTTGAACCCTGGTCCCACCCATCAGTAGTCAGGTACGCTAACCACTAGACAGGTTGGGCGGCTATTATGAGTTAAAAAATAAATATAATAAAAACATTTGGGGCATAATATGAAAAATAATGAATGAATCGTTTAAAAGATTTTATAATATAAACAAGATGATTTTATTTCATCAATTAGTATTTTAATAAATATAATAACTATCATTTTTTCTGGAATATACTTTTATTAATAGATTACATTTTCTAACTGATCCCACACGCACACGCATTGGAGATTAAATATTCAGTCACTTATAATGTAATTTTATTTTAAGACAAGAAGTTGGTAACACAGATATTTTTGATGCAGAAAATAGTCTGACTAAAATATTTTTTGCAAAATTATAACTTTTAAATAAAACTTGCATAACATAATTATATTTTTATAATCTCTAATTCATTAAATTTTACAGATAAAAATATGTTTACAAATAATATATTTTAATAACAAATTGCTAAAAATTAAACAGGAAATATAAAGATAATTATAAACTTATTACTTTTGTTATACCTGTTAATTCTCTACTATTTTTGGTAAAAAATGCATTTTCTTAAATTTATAATTCGTATGAAATACATAAATTAATAAATAGTTTAATTGGTTTTAGAAAGCAAACTTTGCATATTTAACTTTGCAACATCGAATTTAACATTAAATGATGGGAAAAAATATTAAGTTTTCACAAAACAGAATTTAATGAAGAATTTATCTGTTAATAGTATTTGTTTGCAAATACAGAGGGAGGGGAGGATATGAAGTATTATTTACTAAATTATCTCTAATATTGCTAACTTTATAATATGCAATCATTTATTCCAGAAATAGTACAGATGTGAAACCAAAACATTCATAAATAATTCTATGCAATAACTATATTACTTTTACACCAAATGAATGTAAAATTACTTAGCTATACATGTTGAATTTGCATATTACTTCAATTATGCATAAAGAAAAGCATTATGTTTCAGTTAATTGAAACAATATTGTGTTTTTTTCTTTAACTTTAATAGTAAAGGCCAAGTACATTAACAAAGTATGTTAAAATGAATAAATTTTACTCACAGTAAGAAATAAATTTTTTTTCGAAAAAAAAAACTGCTAAGCTCTCATTAAATATTAAAATTAAATGCTTAAACTTTCCACTTAAATAAAAAATTTTTATCAAGTACCGTAACTAATTAAAAATGTTTGATTATTTGGGTAAAAAAGATGATAAAACACAGAAGAATGAATTCCTAAATAATGTAATTTTAAATCAGGACGAAATTAGAGGGATAATTGGAATAAAATTATTTATATCTTATTTAAAAAGTTATATAAAATATTTAATTACAAAAACTATTGTAGCTTATAAAACTAATTATTTATAATTATAAACAATGAATGTGAAAAAGTATATTTTTAAATGAATTCCCACTAATTTTGAAAACTTAACTTAGAAAAGTTATTCATAAAAATACACAAAATGCGCTCCAAATAGTTAATACCTTTTACGATTTTTTTCACACCATCATTTTTATCTTTATTAAACTTAACCTCTTAATTTTAACAGATTTCAATATATTTCTTAACATGCTTTTACGAAATCTTTTTTCGTAAAAAATGTACGGAAATTAAATTAAATATGAATCCTTAGAAATCTTGAAGTTAAGTATTGCTTTAAAAACATAATTTTTAAAGCAATACTTTTCTGAAAACCAAATATTGAACAATTTCATTTCACATAAAAAACTTTTTATAATGTTAGAGATTTCAGTAATGAAGTAAATAATTTTTAAAGCAAATTCTCTCTCTATAAAAAAGTAAACATTTATTATAAATATTTATAACAAAAATTATTTATTATTAATGCTTTCTTTTCTATTTTAAGTTTACTACGAGATGAAATATGAAATAAAAATTCCATCTTAACATAATTTAAGAGTTAACTTTAAATTTAAAATGTAGAATTTAGAATGTAGAATGTTTTCTGCGAAGAACATAAAAAGTTTTATTATAATTAGGAAATACTATAGAAGAATTACATTAGTTTAATAAATGCATCTGAAAAGAATCTCAATTTTTGAGTCTCTAAAAAACAATTTTTGAGAATACATGTACAGAACAATAAGCGATAGAAACTTTTGACAAGTTTAAGCGAAATTTATTATCTTGTCATCGTAAGAACTTAAATATAGTAAACACAAGTGTAATACTAAACAGTTTTTTATTGTTCTTTCTATTCAAAATTATTCATAATTAACTTTTATCTTCTTCTCGATAAGATAAAGATAGGATTCATTAATAAGAAAAATAAAATCGTAATATTCCTTATATATCATATAATCAATGTTATTTTTAAAATTTCCAATAATCGCGGTAAGGGGTGTCAAAGTTTATAAAAGTTAAATTAAAGGTATAATTAAAACGCGTGTAAAAAAGCTTGGAGTATATAAGCTTAAACTATATGTTATTTATATATAATGCTTATTTAACATATGAAGAAACTATATGCTAAATAAACTAAAAATAGTTTACAAATAAAAACCGTCTTAAAAAACCAATATTAAAAAATTTTGTAGTATGATTGAAATGACGCATTTAGTTCAAATTTATAATGACATAAAAATTAGAATCCCTATAGCTATTGTTTATAATGTTTTTTGAATGCCAGCCACGATGCCAATAATGGATGCGCTGCTTCACTTTTACAACAGAACCATAATTTGCTATGTGGAGTCCGACTTCCTCAGTACACACATGCCATAGGTACCCGTTTATAGGGTAGGCAACCATTCTTTCTCCATTCATCAAGGAAAGGACAAAGACAGCAGAAAGAGAAAGAGATAGTTATTACATCCATACCTGAAACAAGATTCGAACCCAGAACCTCCCTATCTGCAGTCAGTTAGGCTGACCACTAAGCAGTTAGAGGGGGGAAGTTGTAAAACCTAGTGTTATTAAATGAATTTTTTTATTGAAGAAAATACTATAAATTTATGTTAATAACTAATGACATTTGTATTATGACTGTATGTGTAAATCAGTATTTAACAGCATATAAGTATTTGAATATTTATCATAAAAATAATATAAATAAATTATTTTTTTTATTTCTAATGGCGGGAACCCTTGAACAAGTAAGTACATTAGCCCATTTGCCGCAACAAGGCTGGAAAATGCTACTCATTTTATCGTTACCTGGTGAGCACCAGTGAACCAAGTCAAGAAAATACGAGTAGCATCGCTTACGCTACACCACCACAAACCTGTTTATAGGGCTGGCCAGATTCATCCATCATCTGAGGAAAGGACAAGAAACACAGAGAGAGAAAGAGAAAGTACATCCATGCCCAAGTCGGGATTCGAACCAAGGTCCTCTCGATCCGTAGTCAGTTACGCTAACCACTAGACAGGTTGGGTGGTTAGAAATAAATTATTTGGCTGATTATATTGACATTTCCTTAAGGATGAAAATACGTATTATAATAAGTGGGATTTAAGCACATATAGAAATATTATGACAAAGCTCTTAAATTTAATACATCATACAATAGCATGTAAAGGGAACCAATAAAAAGTAATAATTATTTTTAATGTATTAATAATAGGTAGAAAATATAAATAAGAATTATTCATTGTTACTGATCACTGTTAAATCTAATCAACAAGTTTATTTAGACAATTATCTGAATGCAGAATTAATTTGCTTATTTCAGCTTAATAGAAATGAATTTAGCCAGCTCACAAAATTGTCTGCACATTACTTTTTGAAGATAAATTTGTTGCAGGGAATTAATAATTAATGATAAGTGATAAATCTGGATTGTATTGGAGTTTTGCTTTAATTGTCACATTGAAAAAGTTTTAGTAGTTCTTGAATTTCACGAATATCATTAATCAAGTCATTGCCATTCAGACCGAAGAACGAAACCCTTCAACATGTTAATCTTCTGCGAATGTGATTGCTGATTTCAAATTGCATCACATTCTTTACCCAAAAGGAATGAACCACGGGTTTTCAGTATTGAGATCAAATTCTAAGAGATAATTATCATTAACTAAATGCCTAATGATTCCAATAGCTTTGTTTTGTTATTGAATATAAACTATTTATCCTCAAACTGTTTGAAACTACTAGCGACATAGTCTTCATTTTGTTGAAAATTTTTCTCTCATCTATTATTAATCTTAATTAATTTTGATAGTTATCTTTTATGTTACTTTTTCACTTAAAATGCTATACACCTAATTACACAAACATCTTAATAGTATAATTAAAATAGTAATTAAAGTAAACATTTATTGATAATTGACAATAAATATTCACAATGAAATTATTCACATTAAAATAAATAATAATTCAAAACTTTAATATTATTGAGTATTTACATGCCTTAAAACTACAAATAGTACATCTAAAAGTTACTGAAAGAAGAGGGTAAAAATTTTAGTCTTTTATAATAATAGTATAATTCATTCATTAATAGCGCTTTCTCAGAAATCAAAATTAGGTTATATTGTTTATTTTACAGATTAATTTAAATAATACTAATTGTATATGTTTCCTGTGCGATCTATTTATTTTTATATTTTATGCTCTAGTATAGTACTATTTTTTATTATAATAAAAATATGTAATTTTAAAACATATAAAAGTGCTAACGTTATTTTTAAAGCATTATTTGAAACTTCTGATATAATTTATAAATAATATTTAAACTGTTATCTTATTTTACTAATTTTTATTGTGAATGTAACTAACTGTCAAATAATTGAAAATTGTCACAAACAACGACATGGAAATTAAGGACAATTGTAATATCGATATTCAATATATTCCAATGAACAAGTCGTCAGTCTTGTAATTTACATTGACAAAGCATTTTAATAGCTAAATGTTTAAAATACAATATTGTTTTTACTGATTTTTTTTCCTACTTATTTAAGCAGAATATAACAATTTATTTCGTAGCATTAATAAGATAGTACAATAGACTAAACAACTCAGTTAGGAACGTGAAATACATTTACGCAGATTGTATGGCGCGTAACATCGATAATATGCACAGACAATTTTTAAAGCAGGTGTGAAAATATACCATCTAAATTGTTTTCTTGTATTACTTCTAATTAAAAAAATAGTCACTAATCATATTATTTCAGTCGCTCTCTTTCATTTATATTCTTTTGAAAACAATTTCTGTTTATTTTTATAATTTAAGAATGGAATTTGTTACATTATTAATACATTTTTGAGTTAAGTAAACATTGGGGATCACAATTTGAGTTTAATAATTTATTATTTATGAATTTATTAATATTACTCTAATAACTAATTAATTTTGGATACATTTAAAAAATTAAAAAATTTACATCAAATTTAAATAATTAGAATAATGAAAATTAATCAATAAATATTGTGTAATTAAAATATTTATGAAATAAGTTGGCTTTTATGATAACTTCAGCTGATTGGTTTTTAATTATTTACACTTTATAAATCACGTATTCATGAGCAATTTCATGATTTCAAAGTAAAATCTTATAAATATAAAGTTAAAAAAAACGTAAAAAAAATGTTTTCTACAGTGTTCTGTGTTGATATTTGATTTAAATTTCATTTTAAACCTATTACTTATATTATAACTCATTTTACTAAGTATTTACTAGGTATTGAAATTTAACTATATATATATATATATATAT
>JAPDSC010084506.1:14150-38556 GCA_026290005.1 Latrodectus geometricus | reverse complement strand
ATAAGTTAACTGGATTAAAATTTATTATCATAAAATGTTAATTTCCTTTGAAATAGTTTTAACTTTATTTTAGCTTAATGCGCAAATAACAAACAATAACTTACTTAAAATTTGAAGTATAAAACTCTACACTAAAATTGTGATAACGTTTTCAATTATTCACGCATACATTTGGTAATCAAATGTTTATTAATAATTTTGAACAAACTATTTACGAAACACAATTTTGTAGAAAAAGGATTTTTTGAAAAATGAAATATAACTATTTATAAACATTAATAAATTTTTTGATATTTTTTATACTTCAAAGTATTTTCTACCTTTCTAAAAAGAATTGATCCGTTTCATACTAAAATGTGTTATTCAAATATTCTTTTTTGAGTGGTGATAACAAAATCATTAAACAATTTATGGAAATTAAACAAATACTATTAAATTGAATGAATATTGACATTCATGAAATGTAATTTTCCGCTCAGTATAGAAAAATGTTGCTTTATTCTACAAAATATCAGTGAATATAACGGGCCAATTGTGTACAGTATATAACTATTTGCTTGGAGTGATCAAATATCAAAAATTCTACTATTTTCCTATTATTTAACAAGTATCAATGTCATCAAAAACAAAATGTATAGATTAATTTTGTACTTTCTCTTATTGATATTGTTTAAATAACAATAAATTCATTTGAAAATTTAAATTCATTTGGTATTGTATCTTTAATAAGTATATTTGAATTAACTTATTGTTTTTGGATAATAATAGAATCTTTAGAAAAAAAGATACATTCTTTCATTATTTCACAAATTCAAATAACTCATCGTGAACGAATGCCAGAAGAGATATATAATAAATAATTTCCTTAGAAATTATTATAGTGGACAATAATTTAAGAATTAAGGAATTTGAGTCAGTAAATAATTCAAATCAGAAATGATACAACCAGTTTTCATTTAAGAAAACAGTGTTCTTAATATGCGAAATGGAAAAATATACAATTATAGCCTCTATGAGAAAGTATGTCATAACAAATTATGTTTAAGAAACTGCAGACATAGCTTTTATTTTGAAAAAGGTTGAATGCTACATCAGTTACTTAAAAAAATAAGGTTTGTTTTTTCCAACGAAATTAATTTTCAGAGTTAGAATTAAACTTTTTCTACATCGACTTGTGCCCTAAAAAACAAACAACAAACGAAAACATGAATATTAGACTAGATGAGATATATTCTTAATATTATCCACAATAATATATCCGTATCTAAGTGATGGAGCACACAATTAGTAAAAAATATTTTAAAAAAATTCATTTGTCTTTTTCTATTCTGATTGAGTAAAATTATAACTTTATTGACATAAATGATTATCTATTTTTTAATTTAAATCAATGCGATATTTTCAATGCGTGCCTAAAACATTACTATCAGATTGTCAAACTAAAAAAAAATTGACTAAATCATCTAAGTTAGCATTATAAAAACTAACAGCTTACACAAAATGATAGTTTATAAAATTTATCTTAATACCCAAAAAAGTAGCTCTTTTTAATATAAAATTATATTTGTTAGGATTATTAAATGCAGATATCCATAATCAAATTCTAAAAACTATAATTACCTGTTTATATCCATTCAAAAATTTACCTGAAGTTTAGAAAAGTTTGTGACACACAGTTCTAAAGGGATTATTATTTTGTATAATCTAAATATAAATTAATTTGAAAAATTTCAGCTTTTTATATAATAGATTATTTCTTCATTAAACTTTTTTTACTGTATTTGTATTATTTGCAGTAACTTAGAAGAGAAATAGAACATAGTTTTTATGAGTGAGAGCTAAAGGTCATATGCCTAATATAGGCAAAGATCCTTTTGATAAAAATGCCATAGATTATTACGAGTTTATAAAGTCAAATATTTCATTTTTATTTATTGTGTGGATGGGAATAGGAAAAAGGTGCTAGTACAGATATCAAATTTGTATACCGTTTTTCACAATTACGAAAATGTTAGCTATGTCAAGGATATTCATAATCAACAGATATAGATAAGAGGCTACATGTCAAAAATACAAATATTTACGCCGTAACTAAGATTCATATTCATGAGCTTTTCAAATTATATGGGAAGCAAAGAAGAAAATTTATGGGCGATTAAAATGGAAATTAATCAAGGAACAAATATTAATGTAGAAAAACTTGAATTTTATTCTTTGAAATAAAAAGAGCATTGCAATTTATTTCACTATAAAAATTTACCCCATGATATGGTAAATATTATTTTGCAAATGATCTTTCACTTGTAATAAAGAGTGTTGTCAACTGAAATAACTGATATAAGTATACTTAATTTTTGGATACATGAAATAAAGTTGATAACAGGTTTTAAAGAAATGTTCCACTTCTAAAGATGCGCAATCTTTAAATCTTTATCAGAAGAAAAATGCCTTAGTACAACAAAACCTTTTCTCTAAAAATGATCTAAAAATGCATGAACAGATTTTTAGGTCAAGAATCTATATTGATCATTACAGGTATTATAGAATTAACTTCAAGAAAGTTCCATGTGATTTAACTTTTTTAAATTCTAGAATTATCAAAGAATTGAAATAAGAAATCATCAGAGTATGGGGCGTCCGTATCTTGCCTTCATAATCTTTAGTTCTCAAATTGTCATTACAAAGAAATAAAGGTCCTTATTTCTATCG
Organism: Latrodectus geometricus; assembly: GCA_026290005.1. Classification (NCBI taxonomy): domain Eukaryota; kingdom Metazoa; phylum Arthropoda; class Arachnida; order Araneae; family Theridiidae; genus Latrodectus; species Latrodectus geometricus. The sequence continues at coordinate 35,847 of JAPDSC010084506.1, read as the reverse complement.
ATGATAATTCAAATCAATGCCATTAACCTACTTCATTTATAATATTATCCTCCAAACATCGGAGATTCTTTTGAGAATATATTTTTACCTCATCAAATATATATTTGAGCTTGCACACAAAATTGGAACAATATACTTGATATCAAATAATATTTGAGCCCAATATCTTTCCATCTGAACTCAATGCGTTTTAGATTACCTTTTCACAGTTCATGTTGCTTTGATGTCAAGGAATGATGAAACATATTTTTGATTGTTTTCTGATAACCTTCTGTTTTTCGCCAACACAACTATCTTTTTTATATGTTTTGCCTCTAAAAAGTTACTGGATGTATCACACATCAATTATGTTCATTGATTCCAAAGCTTTGAAATCATAATATTTGCAATTATATTGATAATATAATTCTTCGAAAGTCTCTATAAAATTTCTTCGTATTTATTTATTCAATTCATTATAAGGAATTATACTAGATAATAGTAAATGAAAATAATAACTTTGGAATTAATTTTATTATTTTAAAACTGTTTTTATATATATTTGCTCAATTGAAACTATGCAAAATTTGCACATTTCAAATTGCATGTTTCCCATGATCAACCGATGATGAGTTTTATCATTACCTTTTTATGGAAGATTGATTATAATTCATTTGTGACTCTTATAGTAATGTGAGCATAATAGTCCATATTCACAATTTTCTAATTTTAAATACCGTGTCTCATTTCATGAGTTAAACTTCTAAATGCTTAAAGTTAGTTAAAATTGTACACTTATAATAATAGAATTTTAACCTCTTTTCTACTGACTTGTTGGGTCTGCATAAGGGAATCGACACTAGATCACATTTGCATTATTTCCATTGCATATATACATTTATTCTCTTTCTTGACTGTTTATGCATTTCAAATTATATTCATGGGAAAAAATTCGTAAGTATTTGAAGTCGTAAAGTTATAGAAACATTTTAAATATTAAATTTATACTAATATCAAATTAAAACATAACTATAGATATTACCCCTAAATTAAAAAATTAGGTACACCACCTTAAAAAATCAAATAACTTTAATTTATTAAAATTATCTACAACTATTACAAAAAAATTTCAAATGTGTATTTAGACAAAATAAAAGAATTTCTTAAAAGATAATCAAATTCAAATTTTTATACATACTTCAAATTGGATAAATTTCTTTACTAAATGGAAGAAATAAATTTGCAGCTAGGGGAATCTGACTTTTCACCAAGTTCTGACGTTAAGATCTGGAAAATCCCTAGATAAGCTCCAGAAGACAGTTCATTTTCTCTTTCAGTCAATGAAACGTCGATCATGGAGGACACTGGCATCGAGGACTAATTCTGGTCTTAAGCCGACTGATAAAGTCGACCTTATAAATCAACTGAGACTCTCAAATGCAAAGAATATTTTTTAACTATTAAAATAACTTAAATATTTTTTTCGGAAGTACCTAATTTGATTCATTTTCTAAAATGTGACGTGTTGCCTCAAGTAAAATCCTTCTTTTATAATAACATTTTAAAAACAAAATACGTAAATCCGTCAAAAGATAAATTGTAAATAAGATTTTTTGTGATAACAGAGAATTAAAAATAATTTAAAAAGAAAATAATTTTGTTCCATATATTGTAACAGTCAAAAATTATACTTCATCATTAATTTAAGAAATAAATTAAAATTTTATCAATACTTTATCTTCATAAAATAAGTATTTAACAAATACAGTAGTTTATAAAATACATTTTTAAATAATTTAAATGAACCATTTGAAAACAATAAATTTAAATTTCATTTAAATAAAAATAAGATTTCAATTATAAAATATAATAAATAAACAATTTTTTTATGAATATAATTGAATTATAGTTTTTACTTTTTCATAGAACAGAAGTACCATATTGATGAAAAGACATTTTTTGCAAAAATATTCATTGTATTATAATTTTTTCACGATATTAATATAATGCAAACTTTCAGACATAATGTATTCGTGTTTATTATTATTATTACAATATCAGAAGTATTTTTATTAATCAACAATTTTTTCATTTATTAAAATATATTTTTAAGCTTAGAATATCCCTTGTATTTAAAATTGTTATATTTTGAATTTAATTTGTAGAAAAATATCAATGATATAAAATCTTTCATAATGAGAATTTCCTAATAAGATATTTACATAAATAAATCTGTTTTAAAAATATACCTATTGTGAAAATATTTTTAATTTATTTAATTTTTATGTGACAAAACAGAATAATGTTAAAATTGCTCTGTTGTGTGACAATATTTTAATTTACATATTTACTTTTTTATACATATTTCTTAATTAAGCTATAAATTATTGGTCATGAGATATGCAAAAAATAATTTACCTTATTTTTCTTAATTGGAAATAAATTAGATAACGAATACTCGTGTAAAAATTTATTGGCAATTTAGAGAACATATTTTTAAATTTAATTTAGAGCACAGAAATACTTTTAATTTATTTATTAAATAACTTCAAAGATATCAAATGTGATTTATTTAAAGTAATTTAATGAATTTTATATTAGTATGCATACCCGTATGTAGATTATTACTTTTTAATTTATGATTTATTTTCAGTAAATAGTTGGGAATAGAAATTTGGCTTTATGATTGCCGTCAGGTGGTAATAAATTGATTTCTTGTTTTTTCATTTAAAAATGTTAATATAAATAAGTTTGGAGATATTAAAAAGAAAGCTGGCTGTGTGAAAATTAACTATATGGATCATGTTTAACAAGGGGAAACTCAAGTTTAAGTACATGCAAGAGTACTAAAGTCCAGTCATATACTTTTATTATATGAAAATTCTAACATTTATTAAGGTAATACTTAAACGTATTTTTTGTTAAAGAACATATACGTGTATATTGAAAATGATTCATTAGAAAAATACTAATGATTTACTCATGTTAAATGCAAATATATGTGATGCGTTTTTTTTTAGACATTTTTATTGTATTTAACTTAAGATTTTTTTGCAATAAAAGTTGACAATGTATGACATATTTTCCTTTAACCATATTTTAAATTTATTTTGATAGCTAACTTGTCTCAAAAGACGAAAAATATTTTACAAATTGTAATGTCAGATTTTGGAGGAAGTCATTCAACGTGATTTTGTTCTGAATTTTTACTTTAATGAGTTCTCAAGAAAGTTACTTCAACACTTTTTGCCTGATTACACTTTTTTTTTGATATTATTTAATTTCTAGATCAATTGGAAATATTGAAATCTGTTACATATGTAGTCTAGTGATTTTTCATATTTACATGCAACAATTTTCTTCCAAAATATAAAAGAGCAATCCACACTTTAATTTGTTATCTTAATTTGGCACCATATTCTTTCTCAAATTTTTGCGCAATAATAATTAATTTTTGTATGACAAATTCCTAATACACATTTACACATAATTTTTTTAAAAAAAATTATATGTAAATGTGTATTAGGAATTTGTCATACATAGTAAATAATTGATTCTTTGAAGATTAAATTATTTTGATATATTTTAATGATTTGTAGAAAAGCATATCAAAATATTATGAAAACAGCTAGATAAGTCTCAATAATATGTTTTAATAACTAAAAAAAGAGCACTGAAAATTAAAATGAAAAATATTTATTGTATAGATATACATTTTTGATAAAATGCAAATATTACATAAATGAATCATAATAATTCCTTAAGTTTTATTGGTAAACATTATTTTAAGCATAATTTATTTGTGATAAAAAGCAAAACATTTAAAATAATTGGATTTTAATAGCACAAACCTTGCAAAATTACTTGAAAATAAGAACATTTATGCTATTCATTAACAAGTCTCAAGATTTGTTCAATTAATTTTACTTATAAAAACAGTATTATGAGCTGGAATAGATTTTAACTCAAATAAAATTTGTTATAAATTAGCATATTTATTTATGTAAAAATTTTATGCCACATTTGTTGTTATTTCATCATTGTGACAGACTCGTCTAGTGTAGGGATTGCCTAGAGCTAAAAATATAATCACTATAAAAAAACATTTGAGGATAAATGTGGATGCAAAAAATAACCCATTTGAAGTCAGTAATCAAATACAGAAGCACATTTGCCTTGAGTTCTTTTGCCAGAATTTAATATTTTCGGTCTTGATCAGAACTAGCTGTTACAGACTAAAATAATCTTCTAAATGTTCGGGTTTTTTTTGTGTAGACTGTTCCATTATGGTCTGTCAAAGTTAGAGAAATTTGTGATCGTCATTTGGAACTCCTGGCAGTTCTGATTATGATGACTGGTGATTTCAAATCAAAATAGAATATAGGATGAGATTTTTATGTGCAATGTTTTGATATGCAAAATATCTCTGAAAATCTTGCATATTTGTTTTGCCAGATTAACAGTATTTTTCAAACAATGACTCTTGTTTAACATGTATGTTTTAAGGAATTTTATGCTTGACTTCATTTCTAAATTATCTTTTAATCAAATTATCTATTATTTTTCAATTAAATTATTTTTTAACTAAGATTTTAAAAATAATTTAAATTTTTTATCTACTTCGAAATACAGAAAATAATTATTTGGGCATATAATTTGAGTTAAAAATATAAATTTAATTTAATAAAATTATTTCATATATTTTTATATTAGAAAATGAAAATTAAATTTTATACATTTGGGTCGCGATTATTTAGCTTAGGGTTATATATATTTATTAGCTAGTTTAGGAGTACATTTTAGTTCAGAAAGTTATATATTCATGTTATTACAAAAGCATTTTTCATGTTTAGATATACTTAAATATTAATATTAAAACAAAAATTTTAAAATTTCTTTTCAAGAATCCCTTTAATTTATAATTTAAGGAAAAATTACTAAAATTGTATTTTAACTGTCATGAAACTGTTATGAAAATATTCATGCAAAAATATTTGCATAGCTTTGTTAAAATTAGAATTTTGTAGTTTTGTACATAAAAACTTAAATAAATTTTTGTAACATATGCCATCATGTTATCTTTTAAAGAAATTATTAAATATGAATTAAATAAAAGTATAATACTTATGTATGAATATTTAATGAGCTTCTACGTGTTTTAAACCCCAAATTCTTCAAATTTATATTAATATTATATTCCACTTATTTATTTGTTACAAATAACTTTTTGTTACTACACAATTATTTTTGTTGTGAGTAATTTAATTCTGTAAATATTCTCTTAAACTTCATTTACACATGCTGGCACTTTTATATGAACTATGAGACAAAGAAGCATATATATTAGCATATACTTATATATATAGAAGCATATATCTTTATATGAATTATGAGCAAGAAATATTTTCAATTGCTCTACGCTCAGAATAACATTAATTCTTTCACATACCAAATACTTGGAGGGATGTTATTCTAATTAAATATTTCCAGGAAATTTCTTATTTTAGAAAAAATTGATGACGTATGATCAAAAATCATAGAATGCTTTGTAATTTAGAGATTTTTCTTCTTGTAATTTTTACAGAATATTTGTTTCAATGAGATGTAATATGCTGATAGAAAAACGAAATTTGCTTGTCGCAAAAAATGTCTACCCCATTAAAAATATAACATTACTTTCTATTATAGTATATTTTTGAATATCATTATTTTGTAATGTGATTTCCTTCAGAAATGTTCTATTTCAAAATGTTTCTTTTCAAGAAAAGAAATTTAATTAATCTAAAGGAAATTAATAAATTTTATTTAGAAATATTTAAGAAATAGTTTTCCTATTAAACATTTAAACATACAATTTATCTATATATTATAAACCTCTAACATAGATACATTTTTCCAACTAGAAGGAAAGGTCTTACATGATATTCATCCATTACGTTTTCAGGATGCTACTCCTGTACTTATTGCTGAATTTAATATTGAACAATATCCCCACTTGAGAGCTTCAGCTATGATTAGTTGATAAATGTTTTTTGCTATTTACGAACATAATAATAAGGAAACTAATCAACCTTTTCTTATTTAAATCATTTTTACATCTACTTTGTTTAGTTTAGTTGTTATTTTCGAATTTCAGATCTTTTATTTTTATTTGGAGGTAACAATATTTATTCTGATCTCATTTTTATCCTGAATAAATTACAAGTTTGTATATGTTCATTTTTTACTGATTTGTTTTTCCTTTCATTGCGTCATTTCGTTTGTCAGAAAACATTTGGAAAATTTTTCGGATATATTGCCATGAAGTTACTATATATTTCCTTCTATCAGATAATCAGTATTTTATGCATTATTACAAAAGCTTTTTAATGAAACTCTCTAAGGGGATATTTTGCTTCCTTTATGCATATAAATATTTCTCTTATAATTTATTTATTGCTTGATCATTCTTCATGCTTTTATTGTATATTTCAACTTTTATAGATATATAATACAAGATTAACTCAATGAAATTTTAATAAGAAGAAAGAAAGGAAAAATTGATAATTTAAATAATGTATCTACGTAGTCAGATTTTCAGAGGGTGGTGAAAATTTGAAGTAATGTGTTTTTAACTTTTAATTTGTTTCCTAATGTTAGTTAAATTATTACATATTAAATATATTCCTTGATTTAAAATTACATATATATTAAAGGAAATATTTGTATTCCAAAACATTATTATGAAAAATTATACGTAACTCAATTACCTTTTGCTTTTAGATATATTGAGGATTTTTTAATTTTATACCTGAAGCTTCGTGAAATTTATAAAGATAATATAACCTGAGGAGTTTATAAAAATTAAAATAAATAATTTAAAATCAGAATTTTTAGATATTTATATTGAAAAAGTGAGTCTTCGGAAATAATTTTTTTGATGTTACCATGGTTTATTTTCTTGGAATATTTAATATATGGTATCTAGAATAAAAATTTAAATAAAGCAAATTCTAAATTTAAATAAGGTATATTATTTAATTCAGTGATGATAAAAGAAAATCAAAATTATATATTCTTAATTTACATATTTTTTTGAATGGATTATTTGAAGCATTTAATAAAAACACAATATGAATATTATATTCATCACAAACATTGCTAATCATTTTTCTTCTGTAGCATATATTTTTATATTTTGTAAAGAAATGGTATAGTAATCTTATTATGTGCATCTATTTTTAACCCACAATGGAATATAGACGTGTGTACTTTTCAAATAGTTGGTTAATAATACTTTTATCACTTATTTCTGTTATACTTGTACTATTTGTAGAACACATAGTTGAAAAATGTTTTATAAAATAGTTAGAATTATTAATTTAAAACTTAATCTGCTCTTTTTCAGATAAATGATAAAAAATAAACAACAGTAAGAATTTTCAAAATTGTGACTTTTATCTTTCCATTTATTAAAAATATACGTTATCAAGTTTACTTTGGAGAAAATATCTCTATCTCAGAAAAAGTTTTAAAATTGCAACATTATCGAATTACAGTATATTTCTGGAATTTTATTGAATTTATCTTCGCAGTGGAGGAAGTGGAATTAAATTTTGTGAAAGTCAAACAATATTTTCTGACAATTTTTCATATTTTATTTTGTAATCTTTTTATCTGGAAGCTTTCTGTATTGATATTTCATTATCGATTTTTCATTTGAATTCTTACTCGGTCTTAAATTCTTCTTTTTTAATTTACAAGATTTTCTTTTTACCTGCATGATAAGAATTATTTGCATTTTATTGAAATTTGGTATAAATTTGACTGACTTTGGAAATCGTAATCACTTTTTAATGTGAAAAGAACTACGAATAGTTTGGGGACAGAATTTCATTTAAAATATTTGTGTTTTTTAATATTTAACTTAGAAAAGAAAGAAAGGAATATTTTAAAGTGTTTTACTACATTTTAATAAGCATATCAACAAGGAAAAGTTCAATAGTTTTTAGAAAGTTTAATTAATAGAATAATAGAAATAATAATAATACATAAAGATTATAGATAAAATTATAGAAAAATAATTGAATCAAGATAATTTTTTAAAAATAAAAATATGCATATTATAAAAAATATTATATTACTGTTAATACTACGTATCAAATATATATAAAATAATTTTAATTGATGTATAATTACTCAGAAAATATATGTGTCATAGATTTTGAAAAATTAGTTTGAAATTTTGATAAACTTATTACTCTATTATTCAACAACTCTTATGTGACTAGAAATTCCTTTAACTTTTGTCTCAGAATATATAGTACTTTAATTCATTCAAAAACTGTATTCAATTTAGCATTTCTTACAAATAGTATTTAAGAAGTATTTATAATATATATAGTTTTATCTAAGCAGCTCCTCTACAAGTGTTAAAAATTACTTATTTTAAGGACTTATTATCTTTTGTATACATATTTTTTGTAAGGACTTATTATTATATCTTTTGTTCAAGAGAATAATTATAATTAAACTATTTTAACTCATATTTCAATTTTTAAGATAATACTTGGCTACTATTTAATAATTTTTAATAAATATTAATTTTCATAAATTTTTTAATTTCGTGATATTATCAAAAAGAAACAGAATAGAGTATAAAATTATATATTACTGAATCAAGATATGTTGTTTAAACTATATCCCAAATTGTTAAGAATATAATGTATCAGTGCAATTGCATATGGCATTTTCCAAAGTAGACGTTAAAGAAATTCCAAATCTTTAATTTATAAGTAAAGAACCATTTTTTAAATCAATGTATTTCAGTGTAATGTATGTAAAATTCTTAAACTACACTTTTAATTTATAAAAACATCATACATTTAATAAAACCAAGTGATAATATCCAGAAGGTTTAATTTATTGAGTTTTTACTTATCAAAATACAAACACAACCATGACAAATATATACTCTATTTTTCTATCTATAATTTAGAAATATTTTTCTTCAGCTATATTATAAATATTTTAATATGTTCTAGTACAAAACTTCTACAAATATGTATTTTAATATTGTTAAACATTTTAACAATTCAATGAGATTTACTAAACGATAGTAATATTTTTAGAAAATTTTCCATTAACTAAATCAAATTTGCAGAGATATCTTAAGTAATTATTTAACCAAATCAGATGTTTATTCATCTGAATATATCCAGTCCAAAAAATATCAGAATGTTTCACATCAAATCAATAATTAAGTTATTAATTTAATTATTTAAATAATTTGTTTTTTTAACTTTCTAAACTTGAATAGTTTAGTTCCAGAAAAAATACAGCAATTGATCAATATCTAAAATTAAGCGTAATTTTTATCACTTTACTAATTTTTCTGGTATTCAAAATTAACTTCAACATAACATTATTATACGCATAAATAACTGCATAAGTGATATATATCCTGTAACTTGAAGTTAAAGTGACGACACTGAAGTGCCTCTTAATTTTGAATCACAGATTGCTGAGCTGCTCACACCTGTAATCGCACTCTTTTCTCCACATCCACCCCATACCAGCAGACTTTGCTCGCATAGATTAAACTGGACATGTCCCCATACCACTAGGTACCAGAAATTAAGTGAGATACAATCTTTCAGCACACTAAACCCCTCACAGCATGGCTTTCTTTTGCTGACCTTTTGGAAAACGTCGTGAAACTACTAAGCCGCTAGGACTCATTATAGTAACAATAAATTAAATATTGACTATATTGAAAATAAATATTGAAATTTTCATGTTATCGAAAAATTTAAATAAAATTAATAAGGATATAAAAATAATAGTTCCAAATAATGGCATGTTTCCTTTTGTAAAGAATAATATTTAAAATTTATTAATATTAAACTTAACTTAGAAAAACGCATAATTAAATAACGTTATAATTTTTTGCTTAAATACCTTTCCCGGTAGTTGATAATATTTATTATTATATAAGTATTAAGTAATATATTAACTGATTTTTATTGTATAATTTTCCACTAGAGATTTCAAGTGTCTCACATATCGGATATGATCATCAGGCAGTTCATCAATTACAGCAAGTGATTGTAAAGCAATCAATCACAGATTGTTTCGTAGTATAACTGGATTAATTCTACCTCTTGTCATTCATTAAACATATCTGGTACAATTATCATCACAATGACAGTTCATTATTTACAATCTGCAATTTAAATGAAATTAATGGAGACTAAAATTATTACATACAATGCAAAATTTTTAGAATAACCGGACACATTTTTAAGTAAGTGATTTTATATTTGCAATTTAATTATCTTGTCAGAGAAGCAGCCATAACATAAGACATTATCATAGAAAATATATGTATGAAAATTTGGCATTTTCTTTTCACAGTAAATTTTAAACTGGGGAAATTATTGGGAGTAGTATAAAATTCCATTTAAAACTTTTTTTTTGTATGATCAAATTTATTAATGACACTCCCAAAAAATCATTGAATGTTTAAATAGATTTTAAAGTAACTTTAAAGAAACGAAATGCTACAGGTATATATACACCCATCTTCAAGTGTATTGTAGACTGTTTTGGGAATTGTTTTAAAATAAATGTACTAAATTTGAACTACAAAATGATTATTTTTAAAGTCATAAGTAGGTGAAATATTTAATCATTGTTTTTGAATTTAAATGCTTAATTTTTCAAATTTATCTTTATTTTATGCAAGCTTTTTAAATCTCTGTGTAATATTTTAAATAATACTAAAAATATTTTTTTCTACAAATTGAGAGTCACAACAATACAATCAATACTGAAAGTTGCAACTTCAATATAGATATTATATCGTTACGACTCACATAAAACCAATGTTATGCATATTATAATAAAATTGCGTGAATAAATAAAGATCCTTTTAATTCTAAAGTTCTTCTAGATTTGAATGCAATACAACATACATAAATACTTCTTCATTATCTGTGTTGCAGAGCCATTCATTTACTTAATATAAGATTCAATATTTTAAATTTTTATTTCGCAAAAAAATAAATGACGGATGCTTTTATATTATTTAATTGATAAAAGAACAAAATGTAGATGCAAGTAATGATAAATAGTTTAAATGTTTAATATTTTTATAAAATACATATATAGCAATTAAATATTAAACTTATATTAGCAAAACACACACTCTATTTGTGATTAAAAAATTGATGAAATTCAATGGACAAGTAAAGCCTTTTAAATCCCTCATTGTTAAAAAATGAAATATTGAAAAGTCAAACTCATATCACAGATGACAGTGTTTGGAATTTTATTTCAATGGAAAAAGGATGAACATTTCACATAATATCAGTATTACGGAAGATCTCTTTTTCTCGAATTCATCTTCCTTGCAGAGGATCAACAAAATTCTATTTCAGAAGAATCTTATCTCAAGATGAATATTTGACATAAAAGATTTAGCGAATCGTCAGGTTGAATATTTCTACAGAATATTGAAAAGTAGATTTTGTTATAAGTATATATTCTGATTTTTCTCTTAAATGGTTCACTATTAAATTTTTAATGTTAACCTACTTAAATGATTAGAATAAATGTTCATGGCCAATGGCATTACCTAAATCATGAAATATGTATCTGAAAACATAAAGTATGCAAATAATTTAAATCTACTGATATTACATAGGATTGATAATCAATGTTATTGATTACATTTTTTAATATTTATTCCAAAACATGTAAAAATTAAAAATACATTTCTATGTATGGTATCATAGTGTGATGTTAATCATTGACTAAAACTTTAACATCAGGAAAAAAGAAAATAACTTTTAATAAATTCTATTCTTATTCTAATTTTAGAAAATTTTATTTAGATATAAAAAATGAATATACTTTATTTAAACTTCGAAATAGTATAGACACTCCATAATTTGATTCCTAATAACTAATATTATTCATTTAGTCACAATATGTTATATTTCGATAAAATACATTTTGTGTGTGTGTGAGTGCTAAGAGAAAACGGCACTTTGTTTAACATACATCCTACTATGTTTTGCTAAATTAAAAAAGTAATTTAAAAAATGTTCTTATAAAACATTTGCACTTGTGTATTTCTTTTCCATTTTATCTCTGAATATTTAAATTTTTTTGGTATTTCAAGTCATTAATTGTGCTTTTTAATTTCACATTTTCTATTGCACTAAATTATAAATATTATTTTACAATATTGTATTTAAAACAGCATACTTATTTAGAATAAAAATAAATCTTATATATATACTCACATGTATAAGGGTTATTATGGTAATTTTTCCGTTTACTTTTATTTACTTATACTTAGATAATTATTTATTAAAATGACTTTGTTTCGGAGATTTTGTATCAAATATACATGGAATATTTTTTAGCAAAATATACACATTGTAGTGACTTTTTAAGTAAAGAAATAACTATTCTATCGACTGGGATTAAACATATTAGACATTTAACCATTTTGAAATAAGCCATTTATTGACAGATATATTTTCTAAGTAGTTTCTTCCATTGTTAAATGATTTTTAACAAATGTTCGAACTATAAACTATTTTATAAATGTTTATAACATATGAAAAAATCAATTATTTAAATTTTGATTAACGGAGATTTTAAATATAATGTGGCGTTGAGAGAAAAATTAAAATACTAAACTAATTATTTGGAGTATAGAATTAGTGTAAATATATTTTAGTATATACTACTTATTGTAAGCTCTCTTCACTTGATTGCTTTGTTTTCAAATTATAATTAACTATTGTGTTTATTTTAATACTTAAATTAAATTTTCTATTCTATATAGGTAATAATGTAAATGAAGTGGAATAATAATTAACTCAAGTGAAAATTTATATGTATACAGTAACTAAATGTTGAATAATTAAATATGCTAAATTCGGTAAATTTTAGCATAGTTTCTTAATTTACTGTCAGGAAATTAAAGTACTTATTATAAAATATAGCATATAATTTATGTGTTAGAAAATAACGTTAATAACTAAATAAAAGTTTAGAAATGAGTTAGTAAATATTCAAATTTAATAGACTAAACTAAATTTGTCTTAATTGAAAACCGTTTTTCTATTAAAGTTTCCATTTTTTGTTGTCAATAAATTATCTAAAAATTTTAAATACATGCATAATGATTGCATTTAAATTAATTTAATATTTCCTCATTGGATATATTATATAGTGAAATGTTATAGATATTTTATGATGGTTTATAATGTTACATAAAATATTTCTGATAATCAAATATAGCAAATAATATGCTGTACAGATATTCTAATTATTAGATTTATTTGTGTTACTATTTTCATAGTGTATAACTTTTAAGAGTATTTGTTATGAATAATTAAAATATTTGCTACATAATGCATCTTTTTTGTAATTTTTATTTAACGTTTCCTTTATGAAATTAAAAAGGTTTGATTGTATAATTTACATCTACTATTGCTGTAAAGACTGCAGTAATTTAATGCTAATATGGAAGTACATGACGATTATGAAAAAAACAGTATAATTAATCTATATAAAATTTATATACGATTTCATTAAATTTTATAACATCAATAATCAATTTAAAAATATTTTATGCAAATATTAATTGAGAAATATACTTGAATATAAAATGTATTATTTGGTGATGAAGACATGATAAATTTGGGCTATTATAGATTTATTGGTAATAATTTTTTTAAAGTATTTGACATAAAGATGTGTCATCTATTATTAGATCAGATATATGGAGATGTGCCTCTATTACCTATAAATATTATTCATATTTTTATTTGATATATATCATTTATTGTTTTATATTTGCTTGTTAGAAATGACTTTAATTATTCATATTGTATATTAGATACAAAGGTTAAGCCTTAAGATAAATTGTATGATCATATAATACGTTAAAATTTTTAAAAATTGTTTTGAACAATATTAATTCAATCTGCTTTTAATTTGTTTTTAGATATAATGCTAAAATTTTAAGATTCACTAGTAAATAAAAACAGAATTAGAAATTATAGCAAAATATAGTTACATGACATCTTTTCAAAATGAATGATATAAAACCAAGCTTATATATTTTATAATCTAATGTATAATTTCAAAAATTTAAACTCATATTTCTTATTTTTTTCAATATCTTTCATTCTTTGAAACTATTTTTTGTGATCTCACTCTTTTAATTTCAAATCCTTAATGAAGTAAAGTTTTTCCTTTCTTAAAATATTTTGCATTATTTTTTTTTCAAAAAATGTCTTCCTTCCAATAACTTCAAAAACGTGGAAGTCCTAACAAAAATGAACAGTTAAGCATTTTTTCCAACGCATTTAAGCTTTCTTAATTATAAGAGAAATTATTTATCTTTTGAAAAGGCAAAATATTCCAAAATATTTTTTATAAATCTATAAATAAGAACTTATGATGGAAAAAGTAAAAAGTCACGAAAAAACTCATTTCAGAGAAATTCATAGAAAAAATTATTTCAAATAATTTTTACAAAGATTGGAAGAAAGATACGTTTTAGGTATTGACTTGAATTGAAAAAGAAATTCATTACAAAAAAAAGTGTATTTATTTTGGAATCAAAGAAAAAATTCCATACGAATTGGGAATTGTTGCTGAATAAATAGTTCCTTTTTCAAAAGAAGAATTTGAATATCTCTTGAGGTTCTATTATAATATTTTAGATTTTTTGACTTTTTATGCCTATTTGACAGTTCAACATTTCTTTTCTTCTGTTAAGATCTTCTTTGGTTTCATTTTCAATCGATTAAATAGCTAAATAAACTCATGAAAAAGCAATTTTATATATCATCTTGCAGAAATTATTGAAATATATTTCTATGTTGTAATTCCTACAAACTTGAACTACTATTATAAAAATAATATATGAATTTCTGTCATTAATAATTGTAATAATAATGTTAGTTTTTGGAGATTATGTTATTGATATTAATATTGATATTTTAATTATATTTTGATAAATTTTTAAGATGTTGTAAATACTGTACAACTGTAATTTCATGCTACAAAGTTGTAATATGTTAATATAAAATTGTAACCAGAACTGTAATTTCAAGATAAATGAAAAGAATTATTTCAGTAGTAATTATTGCTTGAAATTATTTTTTGTTACCCAAAGTTTGATCATTCATTAGTTATAATATAATTTACTTAATATTTATTGAAATTATGTTTAATTTCATTAAAATTCATTCACACAGACGTTAGAATTATTTTAATTTTTAGACTATCACTTAAATATAATATGATAACATAATTTAACAATATATTGAAAACATTAAAATAAATTTTAAATATGAATAGTATATTATTACAGTTTACATATTAAATTTATTGTTCAAATTAGATACATAATGTTTTTCTTGTATTTGATTTTTGCATATATTGAAATGACAATTTGAATTATTATTTTGTCAGATTTATGCTTAAGATTAATTTGGAAAATTTATTATGTTTTTTCTCAAGAATACGAATTATGATACACGAAACATGTTTTGCATCCAAGTTATTTTATGGAAATCAGAAATTCTTGTAAATTTTGAAGAGTATCTTTCTCAAGGAAAATTGTTAATTAATGCTCTGTAAACATAAAATTAATCTATACATTTAAAATTGATGTTAATTAAAAGAGATATCTTGTTGATGTTTTTGTAAAAATGTTACTGATATTATGATTAAAATCTTTCTTATGTCACAGCTAAGTGAATGCTGTAATGACATGGATTACCAAATTTAAGTGGTTTCTGCAGCAGTGCAAAGAGCACTGGTTAGTTCAGCTATGTGTTGTGATCCTGACTTTTAATTTTTGTGCAACTCATTATAATTTTTATTTGTTGAAAAAGTTAAAGTTCGTTATTTTTGCAATGTATTGCATTCCTTAAAAACAATAATTTCTTAAGAATAACGCTTTTGTAGTTTGAAAAATAGATAAAATTACAGATTTAGAAAAAGAATATATTTTTTGTTTTTAATTACTCAGAAACCAAATATCTTCGAATTTAATCTTTATGTATTTTGGGATAACAATATTTAAGTAAACTTAAAATTCCATGCCGAACAATTAAAATAATTTTGTTATAAAACCACTTTCAATATTTGAAAATCTAAGTTTAAAAAATTATTTTTACAATATCTAGGACTTCCATGAATTTCTGTAACAAAATTCGTATTTGAGAGTCTTCAGAATATGAAAAAATTGCCTTTGTTTAAAGAAAATTTTGAATTTCAGATTTTTTTAAAATGCTCATTTAGTTCAGTTATTCCTTTTTTTTTGTCAAGAATGAAACAGTATATTTATACTTAATTCTCTTGGTCTTTTAACATTCATTTATTGTTTCCTACTTCAAAAATCCTAACTGTCATTAAATTAGAGAACAATAAATGAACTGAGCTGGCAAACATTAAAATTTTGTAAAATTTTTATTGTATTTATTTACATCTAAATTTAAGTAAAATTATATACAAAAATTTATATAAAGTAACTATTCCTAACACATATTTTTTACATTTTTATAAAATTTTAATTTAATTATAATTAATCAAATTATGATATAAAAGACATATTTACTAGTACAAAATTAACACACTGAATTAAATAGATTGCAATTTTATTATATGGTAAAATTTCATAGATGATTAAGATAAATAATGGTTATGTTTACTTAAAGGAAATGTCAACATTTCTTTCCAAATGCACAGAAACACCAAATCCGTAAATTATCTTTTACTTCATGTAGTAAACACCATAACATTTGGAATATATTTTCTAATAGCAATTTTATATTTGACCTCTGAAACTATGTTTTATTGATAGAAGATTATTTTTAGAAGCTGCAACATAGATTTCTGGAAAATAAACTAACACCTTTCATTTGAAAAAACTTGTCATATCACAATGCACGAAGGTCTTTACTCTAAAAATAGGGTTATTTACAAAAGGATGCAACAAAATTTAGGTACTTAAAATTAAATTGCATAAACTTCTAAGAACAGATTTGAACCAATAAGCATAGTAAACATTTAAGAAATTGATACCCTTAAATGATTGTAGTATATTAATGATCCTATATTCATTGTTCTTAAAATATGAATTATTATGCAGACTTTTGAATTACATATAAGGAAAAAATGTTTATCGTTTTCTATCCATCGCAAATCATAATCAGCTTAATGAATATTTTTATAACCAATTTTTTTAAAGAATGTGTAAGCATTTGATTCGCCTTTACCACATTCAGTTTACTCTTTACTTAATAGTTCTTTCAAAAAATATGTTAGTGATAGTTACATTTTATTCCAGATATTTCGTTATAAAATCACCTTAAGGAGTGAATCAAGCAGAATAAGAAAGAACAAATATAATATGTGCGTGATTCAATAAAAAATTGATTGAGTTTATATTAAAGACATCCTTTTTGGCTAATGGATGATGACTTTTCTCTCCTGAGGATTCTTTTTCGATTTAGAAATGAAAGTTCTTATTCTGTTCTTCCACAAAACCACGGTCATTTTGAATCTTTCTCTCTTATGTAGTTCACTTTTTGTTCACTGAAGATATTACTAGAAGACAATTTTAGTGAAAATAAATTGCCATTCAAAGGTTCATAGGTATTTTTGTAGATCTTCTAAGAAGTTCATTGAAAATTATGTCGGTAAATTTTTACTAAGAAGAATAAGTACATGACTGTTTTATATCGCTGTTGTGAATTTTTTTTTACTCTTAAAATATTAATAAATAGTAATAAAAGCTTAATAAGAAAGGTAATACATAATCCGACAAAAATTAAAAATAATTTTAAGGGACATACATTTTTTAAGAAATTCAAAATTATATAGGGATAATGTTGACATCTCTTCAAATTTAAATTTCAAATTTCTAGTACATTGTCTCTATATTAAATCATTCTAGACTGTAATTGAATATTTTCTATTTAACGATAACGATTGCACATTAAAAACAAGTGAAATTAATTTCCTTTTTTTCAACGATATTATAAAAGCGAATTATTTGCTTGTTAGAATTATGTGAAAATAATATTTTCATTTAATTTTTCGACCATAGTTATTGAGAACCAAATTAGTATTTACACCTAATGTGATATTTTTTTTCAGATTTATATGAATTGGGTAGTGCAAAAAGGATTCTTTAATTGGGGAATATTTTGTTAGAAAAAACTTGAACTGGGTAAAATTTCAAAAGCAATCTATTTTTATGCATTAAGTACACATTTATAGGAAGTATAGTTAAGTTTCTTAAAATAGGAGTAATTAGTAAAGTGAAAATAATTTCTAAATTAGTCATTCGTTACATTTTAGGTTATGAATTAAGCTATAAGAGAAGTAATAATGAATTATTCTTTTAACATAAATCATTATCGTTTAATGTACTAATAAAAATTTAATGTACTACATGAACTAAAGGACATTTATTCCTTCCTCTCACAAAAGAATTAGTAAAAGGTAACTTTTTAAGAGTGACGGGAAGGCCAAAAGTGAGCTTACCGCTGAGGCACCCAGTTTCTTTCGTGATTGTCTGTCCAGAGCCGGAGGCTTTTTTACTATTAAACCTAAATCCATGCAATTACCGAAGTATTAACCCATTGTTTAATAATTCTCTCTATAGACTATTTTAACGGAATTTACTTTACATATAGTTCTTTATACATACTTTACCTATATCTTGTTTAAATGCATATTTTAAACATTTTGTTTTCATTACTTAGCATTTAGTGACTTAACATTCTAAATCTTAAAACTAAATATGTTACTTGAAATTCTCTTCTTGAAATTACAAACCAAAATATCCAACGCTCTAGCGAAAATAAAATCTCCTATTTACTATAAATAAATACCATATGCGAATTTAAAGAGCCATCATTAAACATGCAATTCGGAAACACCTATTTCCCTTGAAGGTTATATTATCAAAAACCAACTGTATGTAAGTCCTGCTTCTCTCATTTCGAATAAAAATTCAAATCAACATGTACCTGAAAACATATGGACATACAATGCTATCCTGTGGAGAAAATTATAGTTTTTAAGGACGCTGGTTCAAATGTGTGACGGCGTGGGGTAAACGAGAAAAACGCTTTGACACGTCTGCTTGTCGGCCGGGAATAGAGTGTGTTAGTTGTTGGCACGTATAGGTGACAGTTGACCAGAAACGGTGATTTCTGCGTTTATCCATTTAAGAAACGAAATTATAAATTTCATTTTTTAAGCATTCTAATTTTAGAAAATTGTTCATGTAATTCTTTTGGATGGAAAAAACACTAATACTCACAAATCAAGGTACACAATATTAATTATTATATTTATAATTTAATATTTGTTTCTTCAAAAGAGAAATTTAAAAGTATTTTTTTAAATCGTTTCATACATAAACAATAATAAAAATTTTGAATACATTTTTCCTTAAATTATACGAACACCATTGTATGCGTTCATTCTGCTTGATTGAAATAGAAAATTGCTTTTCTGTCAACCTTGTGACTTAAATATAATCTGGAATTCTGCGAATTAAGAATTTACTCAAATTCAATTACAATATTTCAAGTAATATATATTTTGCTTAATGAATATCAATAAGATTCAAGAATATTTGGAATACAATAAACTATCCTTTTTTTAGTCTTATTCCTGCTAAATAAAACTAATTATTACAGAAAATGTAAATATTTAGAACTACTTTGTAATATAATTTGCTTAAAATTTTTTAATGGAATTTAATTGCATTATTTCTATTATTTTTTACCCTACAAAGTATAAAATAACAGAAATCGTCAAAGCTCAAAAGAATATTTATTATATAACATATAAATTTAAATTTAATATTGTAAATAAATAGTACAAAAATACGTAAAAAATTATTTCAAAAATATTTAATACTAAAATTGTTTAAGCAATGGCAAAAAGGGAGTTAATGTGATGAAAAAAATTTGAGGTTACTTGAAAATGATTTATTAAGGTGATATTTATATTGTTGCTTTTATATACAAATCTATTAAGCATATTTGATGCTTTTTTCAATAAAGAATTTCAGATTTAATATCTTAATTGTTGGTAAAAGAGTACCAAGAATAATTTAAAAATCTTTGAAGCATTTCAAATTAATTTTTTTTTACTTTATTTTCAAATTTTTTGTTTTATATACGTATTGTACTCCAAATTCTAAACAATATAAGGGATACTATTCTTAACTTAATTAATATAAATGTATTTTTATTCAATGATAATTATCTTATTTGTTGTTATATATATTAATACAGTTTAATGCTTCATTGTTATCGGATTACAGTTTATAATATAAAACTCATTTTGAAAGTATGCATTACATATTTATAATAAACTTCAAAGCAAAAATGTATAATATATAAACACTTCTCAGGTAAAATCTAAATTTCACTTTATTCTTCATTATATGTTTTCAATTATATTAAAGCTATAAAATCTTCTATATATTCTAAGATTTTATAACCCCTATTTTATTCAAGCTATAAAATCTTTCGAAGCTATAAAATTCTTATTATTCTTATATCTCTTATACTTAACAAGCTTTGTTAAAATAATTATTATTACTTTCAACTTTTAATACTGGGCTCGTTTGCAAATTTAAGTTGAAATCTTTACAACTTTAAAAACAATGACACGTTATGCAATTTTTTTAGTAGTTTTCAGTCAAATACTTTTAAGCCAGGCATAAAAAAGTTTATCATAAGGAAATATTTCATTAACTTTTATTTCAAAATTCAAAAACTGTATTCAAGTCAATTACTTTCATTGCATGATCTGGTTCCAAAAATTTCTATTATATCATTTCATGAGCCAATAAATGAATTGTATATATAATATCTGATTTATAAATTGAGGATTTACAATTGTTTTATTTTAAGTTTCAAATTTTTATAACTAATTTTAATGCACATTTAAAAATTTATTATTTTTATTTTTCAAGCAAAATTTCTTAACTGAAATTGATTGAACATTAACTCAATCTATGTAAAATTTTTTAACATATTAGTAAAATATTAGAATAGTAGTTAATATTTTATGTCCTATCATTAAATTTTAAATAATATAAACCTTAACTGCATTATAATATATAGGTTTTTAAAACGTATGTAACATCTCTCCGTATATAATATATATATACGTTTAATATATGTATATACATATTAGAATTTAGATGAAGCTTCGCGCTCTCAAAGCACAGATCTGAAGTTCCTATGTTCCTATCTTCGGGCCGGGAACGGTCGATTCATCCTTTCATCTCTTCAGTGGGTTAATAAAACTGAGTACCAAGCATGCTTGGGAACTAAATACAGGGAGTTTAGGCTGACCACTTAACTGGGACATATGCTTCACAACACAAGGTCAAGAAAACATGTATTTGCACTGCAGACATTAGCATGCAGATAATTTATTTTGGGATGCTTAGAATGACTTCTTTTTAAAGAAATTTTGAAAAAAATATTCTGTTATATTTTTTAATAACTTAATAAAATATTACTTCAAAAATTATTAAATCTTGAAGTAATATTTCTAAAAATCCTTTTTCTAAAAATATAATAACATTTAACTATTAATTAACTAGTAAATGGTAAATAATAAAAAAATAAGGTATGAAATATTTTTAAACACTCTTTAT
>JAPDSC010084506.1:170-14050 GCA_026290005.1 Latrodectus geometricus | reverse complement strand
ATATATATATATATATATATATATATATATATATATAGGTAATCTTTATTTTTATTTCCAATGTAAAGTAAATAAGTATAAAGCATCAATTACGCACACAAGTTAAGCGTATCGTTTATTTAAACTTAAATATCATATTTCAATCAAAATTGAAATAAATAGTTTATACCAAATAGGTAAGATCAATATGAATTGATAGCATTTTACGCTTATATTATTTGAATCAATATTCGTAAAAGAAAAGTATTTTGAATATTACCACATTAGATCATATAAGAGCATTATTTACTTTAAAATCCTGGAAGAAAATTTTCAAAGATACTTGTTTAATAATTAAATATTTATTTTACATTAATAAGTGATGCTGATTTGATTAAATATTATTCGTTTCTCCTGAAGAAATGTTGTTCCTGTATATAAAGTGAATAAAAAATATTGTTCCACTGTTGAAACTAAATAATAAACTATTTGTCTAAGTAACACTTAGAAAGGAGACTCTAATATTATTCATCTCTGATATTAGATTACTCAACTGAGTTAAATATAATATATGTAGGAGATAAAGGCAAGTAAATAATGTTGAATAATTAAATGATAATACAATAAATATCTGAATATCTTTTATTTGCATGTATATTAATGTTTACAAATCTGAGATTTATTTTTGGAAATTTAATTAATATTATAATCATTTACTAAAACAATGGTTATTTAATTAAATAATAATGCAATTTTATTTAATGGCCTTATTTATGAGGAGCTTCTTCTTTATTGTACACAAAATACTTTGAATTGAAAATTAAAACGTTTTAAATGAAGAGAAAGTATTTTCCCATAAATCCCTTTGTTCATTTTCAAGTGTCCTAATGGAATATAAATCAAATGATCTTAATGGAACTTGACTGCATGAACTTACAAAACATTTTATTCTATGCTCAAGACTAGTTCTTTAGTGAGTTTTACATGAGTACAATCCATGTGAATCTCTGGTTTTCATAGGATCATTGAAAATAATCACAATCTTCTATAAAGAAATTAATTATGAAGAAAATTTAAATGTAGTGTAAATTTGCCAATACACTTCTCATAAGAATGAATGTTTTATTACACATTATATGTGTATGAATTAAACATTTTTACGTTTATTTGCATTTTTATTCCAGAAATAATTAATCAGTAATTATTGATAAAATATTGACTTATGGAGCATGTTAACTTGAAAAAAAGTAATTTTGATTATATTAAAAATGAGCAACGAAGAGAAAAAATTGCTTTAAGACTTTTACTAGATTAAAATAAAGTTGGAAGTTATGTTAATATGTTTCAAATTTTTTAATAATTAATTCTCCTAATCGAGGGAAAATATTAATCAATGTAAGACATGTTTATAGAAATTTGCAATTAAAAGCAGTTCCTAATTACATTGCAATTACTTATAGAAAAATATATTTTCTAGTTAATTTATATTGTATTTCTTAGACTTTTCAGAACAAACTTCTGTGTTATCATTCTAAAGCTGTATATAATTTTTTTATTTCCATAACAGTTGATCACATTTAAAATAATTTAAGATACATTTGCAGTGTTAAGTAATAAACTCATAATATGTAGTACATAATTATTTTGTAGAATTTATAAATAAGAAAGTAAAATAAGAAAGCACATTTCTTACAGAAATTTTTAAATCAAATTAAATTAATTCAATCCTATTTTCTACAGTAATTTACAACTTTCTCATCAAAAAAAAAAAAAAAAAATGAACAGTACATGCTCATTATAAGCTATGTACTATGTCCTATAAATTATGAACTATGTAGTAAGTACTAATTACGTTTGTACTAAAACGTATTTTTAAAACATTAACTATTATTTTTTGCAGAAGAAATCTTACAATTCATCAAATTATATAATAATGAAAATAAGACATAAATCCTTAGTTATTGTTATAACAATTGGTAAAAAATATTAAAATAATTAACTCAACATGGAACTTAATAAATTGTATTATAATATAAAAATGAATAATTTATAAAGCTATTGTGAAAAATATTTATTATTAGAAACTTCTTATATTCACCAATAAATAATTAAGAAGCAACTTGCAAATAAACAAAAAATTTAGTAATAAAAATGTAAAGATAAATCCATTCATTAAAGTGAAAATATAATAGAAAGTCTTTTAATACAAAGAAAATAATAATCGTGTATCTTGGATTAATGTGGGCATGATAATATATATTAATTTAACAATGTGATTGAAATTATAAACAGTGTATCACCGTAAAATAATCAGTTCTTATATTTCCTTAAAACTTCAGTCTTTATGATATAACTTATTTTCCATGAATCTCATAATTTTTTTGCTATCTATTGGAGTTATCTTTAAAAAAGATTTTTAAATTTTATGTAAATAATCATTAGTATGAAAAAAGAAATTAAACTTGAAGTCAGACCGGAATTTTCTTACATAAAAAGAAAGTTTCTTTTTAAAAAAACAGAGAGAAATTAGTTTTGTTTTCAGACATTTTTTATGAAAGCCAAGTTTCTAGCATTAAAAGCCATTATAAGTGGAAATCATTAGTCAAGAAAAACTTTACTCAGCAGCAAAGAAAGTTATTTGCATAAGAATTATCGCTGAATAAATAGTCCTTATTTGAAAGAATCATTTGAATAACTCTTGAGACTATCTTATTTTTCTAGTAATTTTTCTCATTCATTTTACAGACCAATGCACCTTTTCGTTGAGTGGTGATTCAATTTCAATAAATAATACATTAAGAAAGTCATAAAATATAATTCGTAGTTATAAAAGAAATCTCATGTGATATTGTTCAAATATTCCTAAAGATTTCACTAATGAAGATAATTTTTTTCATAAGACATTTTACTTCAACATATAAACTTTCTTTCAATGAAATAATATATCAATTTATTAAATAATTTAATTCTTTTACAAACTTTTTTGCACATAAATATATATTTAAACATTATTTTATTCATTTGGTACTATATTAGTTAATATAATTACCCATTTCTAATTGGTTTCTGTATAGCACAATATTCAGTATCGCAATAAAATATATTAAATTCATTAACTAAATTATACAAAAACATTTGAAAAAAATTTTTAACCAGATAATCTTTATTATTATGATGAATTTTACTTTATGGAATTTTCACAGAAAAATGTAGAAATAAACTTTCAAATCCAGGATATATATCTTTTAAACACACCACAGTATATAATTAGTTTAATTTTAGTAAAGAATTACCACAAATAGTCCAAGAAATATATGCAGAATCTGTCGATGATTGTATTGAAATATATTTTAAATAAATGAAAATATATTGTGATGCATATTTTTAATTACACTCTTCAAAATGAGAATATATTTTGTTTAAGCTCAAAATACTTGCTTTTTATTCCTTTGACCTATTGAAAGAAACAAGGTTTTTTTGTTTCTTTATTTGTGGACAAATTTAAGTTTTATTATTTTATTCTTTCTTTGTATAGAAGAATAAGCAAAACTAAGATATCATAAAGGATCCAAACTATTTGTAGATCATAAGTAAATATTTAAAATCTCCACCACAGCTTTTTGGGCAGGGTAATTTTATTTAAACAGGTAATCAACTTAAATTTGTGGAAAATTGTTATTAAAATATTCAGTAGATCTCATTCTTTGGAAAAGTTATTGTTCAGTGATATAATTGATATCCTAATGCCAACAGTGTAATTATGAAAGATAAGAGCCTCGTGTGTGCGATACTTTTCACAATATTAAAATAACATTTTTCATAAAAGCGGTTTGAAATTAATTGCTTAAAAATTTACTGGATTAGAGTAAAGTAGAAATAGAATGAACGCCTAGAATAATATTTTAGATGCTATTGTTGAGAATAAAAACCAGCAAATTTTGATTATTTTTTACAAAACATTTTTGGTTATTTTTTCCATATAATTAAAATACTTCATTATAAAAATTACAGAGTTTGAATGCATAAATTAAGCATTTATTTAATAAATAATGATAAACAACTTTTTTCTCTTTAAAAAAATTGAATTTAAACTAATTTCATGATTGCTTGTGAATATAAAACTTTAACTTAAATATATTTTTATGAAAAAGATAAATTAAAAAAACAGATTTTAGAATCGAAGAGCATCATTTGACATAACTTTTTATATCATAATACAATTTGTTATAGAATATTTTAATTGATTGAATGGATTATATTTATGTGAATATTTTCTATAGAAATTTAATCTCAGTTGAAGTTGCTATGAAAATATTATATTAAATTTAAGTGAGTTTGTAATATTAGTGCTAATAATAAAGAAACCAATTTGTCAAATGTAAAACATGAAATATTTAATATAAAAATACAAAATGTCTCTTCACAAAGAATTACAATAAAAACGCACAGATTCTTTAGGAATAAGGAAAACTGAAACCACATAAAAACAAAGATACTTAAGAAAAATTAGTTAAAGACAAGAATGTATGAGATATTCCTTATTGTACAATATACTTTCTTCCTAAACCAGATTTCAATATGTCGCAACTGATTTTAAATCACCTTACATTGAAACAAATGTATTCATCGGGTCCTTCACCATTTTGTGTCAAGTCATTATATTTCTAGAGAATAAAATACCTAAGAAATTTGACTCCTTTTATCATCAAATAAGGATAAAAGAAAAACTTGTTATTGTGAGTGATAATTATCATGTTGGTGAATGGTTTCTTGATGCTATGTTGTCAGTGACAAAGAAATCGTGAATAAAAATTTACTATGGTCATCATCAGACTTTTATGCATTGGATATAGCACCCAAATTTTACTATTTAGTTTCTTTCAATGAGAGACTCGTGAATTTCATAGAACATAGCATACTGATCTTCTGAGAATTACTTGGTCATGGTACTTGAACAGTTAAGATATCTATAACACATGTGAATAACAAACAAAAAAATGTTGATTGGTAAAGAAAAAAAATATATATATTCAACCTGGTTTGTTGGTGTTTAAAAAATGTAAACGTAACTAATCTTTTTGGAGAAAATCAAGGACAAATATCTATATAAAAATAAATATTTTTCTCTTAATTTTTTTGCCATATGAAAAGCTCTTTAGAGAAGAGAACATCGTTTGTTAAGTGGGAAATTATCTTAAATAGTAACAATATCTAAGATTTGGGCCTTTGCCAGACAAACGTATTTCCTTCCTTTGGAGAGTCTCGGATAACTAGACACATTTTTCGTAACATTGAATCTAACATCTCCAAAAATCTTTTATAAATTGTTATGTTTGTTTTCATAATGAATCAGTTATCTTGTGGGATACTTTTATCCTAAAATTAAGGAATTTTTTTAATTTCCGCATTCAGTGTGCATCTCATGATCTTCAATGTGCTTTTCTTTCTAACTCTTCCCTTAATGAATAATGTTTTTTCAAATAAAAAGAAAATAGTTTTATTACAATTAACTAACACTTCACTTCCAGTTTATGAAGCAAAACTTTCATACAAAACGGCTAAACTGTTAACTGAATCAATATTTATAGCAATTTTACTGTGCAATGAGGAAATGATTGTTCATACTTTGATCCACAGAGTATGCGTTTGATCGTCCTATGTCACAAATAACTGTCATAAATTCGTTTAATATAATTAGCTGTACAAGTAGCCTCCTATTCTGTCTGGAGATCAGGGTGCCTGACTGCGGATTGGGAGGTCTGGATTCGAATCCCGGCTCGGGTATGGATGTACTTTCATTTTCTCTCTCTGCTGTCTTTGTCTTTTCCTTGTATGAATGAAGTATGAATGGTTGACTATAATAGGGTATATAGACCCTATAAACGGGTACCTATGGCATGTGTGCACTGTGGAAATCAGACTCCATACCTAATTGCAATTCAGTTGAAAAAGTGGAGCAGCGCACCCCTACTTCCAGTCTGGTTGGCACGCGAACAAAAAAAAAAAAGGCTGTAAAAGTAATATAGTATTCTATCTATGTCAACAAGTTTTTGACAAGAAGGCGAAGTAAAAATCCTATTTTTTTAATACTAAATTTATAATCAATTAATATATTCAATTTATGATTACATAAATAAATTAGTCACTATTCATCAGTGACTAATTTAAAAAAATATTAATTTGTACTATTGAAATATAACTTTGACATTTTTTACAAATTAAAAAAATATCAAAGCCAATGCTTAACTGTAAAAATATTTGCTTTGGAGAAACTCATTTAATGTCTATACAAAGTCCTTTTCAACAGACTTTGCTCTAATGCCTTAACATGGAATTTCAGTCTACATTTGTCTCTAATTTAAAAAAAAGTTTAAAATATTTATATATTATTTACATTAGGAGTTAAATGCATTTCATATTCGATATAAATATACACTTTTGATACGTAAGAATTTTCATATGACATTTCCCATAAATGTTAACATTTGAATCCCTAACTATTTAACTATTGACACATGTATATTTAATATTTATTGAAATAAAATTTTTGATTACAATTCCAAGTTTATTTAAAGTTGTTTTAATATTTTTTTTGAAAAATTACCTATGAATCTGTAAAATATGAATAAAAAGAGATATTTAAAAACTTTAAGGATAATATTTATCACTTTACTTAATTTCTTTTTGGTATTTTTAAAATGATTTCTGTATCTGTGAAATAGAATATTTTTATGGGTTCAATATAATTCCCTGATAAAAAAAGAATTAACATTTTATTTAAAATATAAGCAGTTCATATTTCAAAGTTGAATAGTATTGTCTAATTTTCTTTTTTTCTACTTGTATTGAACTCTGAAGACAAAAGAGAAACTATTTTTATTCAACGTGTATTTCAATATTTAATTTTCCATGATGTGGAAGTAAAATGTGAACTTCTTTCAAAACATAAGGAATAAAGCATGAATTGAAAGAGAAAAAACGTACAATGAACGCACATTTCTCTGGATCAAGATCACCTGAGCGTGAAGAAATAGAATCAAATTTTGTATTCAGCTTCACATTTCTATTAATAAGTGATTGAACGGGAAAATTAGTTTAGAAATGGTTTTAGGGTTTTTTTTAGCTGTTTGTTTGTTTTCTAAGTACAGAAACTTTGAAATTTAATCTATTTACACAAGTACTTAGTTTAAGAAATAAATGATTTGAAAATTTAGAACCTCTTTCATTTTTTAAGAAACAATTCAATGAAATTTAATGATTGAATTTTTCCACAAAACATTTCTTTTGACAAATAATATAAAATTTAATAGAAATGTGATATACGATATTTCAGTTAAAATGGGAATTTTTAAATATGAAAAGTGGTTTTGTTTTATATTTTGCAACGTTGCCTAAATATGTTTCAAAATAATTTCATTTCTTAAAGAAAAAAAAAACCTTTAAATATTAGATTTATGTAAAACTCTTTTTTTTATGGAGAAATCATGAAGTAATTGCAGTTAATTAAAACAAAGGATCTTTTTGTATTTGGAAATATGAATGATAAGAATTTTCTTAGCATATATATTACTTGTTTTGAATATTATTTAAATAAATTTTAAATAATTTATGATGTTATAGATAAATGAATAGCATGTAAGATTAATCAAAACTATTAAAAGTAATCAACTGCTTTGGATATTATTTCATTGTCTATTACAACTAACTAATTAAGAAGGAATTTTTCTTAAATTTAATTTATTTAGATAAAAATAACAGATAGAATTAAGTTGCCTGATCATATACGCAATCAAAATATAAAAAATAATTTATTTCACATAATACTGAGTGTTGTATTTTCGTCTACAATAGATTTTATTATTTATTTCTTTTAATATTACTTGTAGGCTACATTTAAGTAGATGTTTAATGACTTATATTTTCATTTAAAAATTAATTTACTATTTTCCATCAGTCACTGATATTTTGCTAAAGTAACTTCAGTAATTTCTTCTGAAATCCTTTTCTGTAACATCAAAGTAGTGTGAAAGTATACACTGGTAGCACATGTGATGAAAGTCTGGAACCTAAACTTGCTTTAGGTTTTTGTTACTCATAGTTTGATGACCGTACACCAAAATAATAGAGAAAGGAAACCTCATCCAAGGTTTCAGGCACAGTAAAGTATGATACCAGGATCAGGTATCATGAACAAGTCCCATTAGAAATCACGCAAAACCTCGTTATACGCTTGCTGTCCACCAGTACAGAAAAGCTATGCATGTGATGACTGTAATACTCCTTCCAGTTCTAAATTTAACTTTTGGGTGTCTCAGAAAATAGATATAAAAATAATGAATGTTGATTGCACTTTCTAGTGATAATCAATCAGTCTTCACAAACGAGAGTGCGGGCAATATTGCTGTTCGAGGAAGTGGAGTTGTCACTTGGCAGCTAACAGATACCATAGTTATTAAATACCACTCAAAGATATCACAGCTGAGGGATTCTATAACAAAACACAAATGTGCAATTTATGACACAAAAAAAAGCAAAAGGAGCAAGTTGAGACTGCTGAGAAGACGGAATAAACCAAAAGAATTGGTTTTGAGGTTTAAACCCTTCTTTCCAGCAACACTGCTAACAAGAGGCCTTTGGTGAATTATTTACCTGGGATGCTTGCAGAGGCTGTTAATTGTTTTGAAACAGCCATTGCAAAGGATAGATTTTCATCGATCAAACTTACCAGGGTGGATGTCATTTACTTACAGTTGTAGAGAAAATAATGATACTCTCTGTTTTTGGTTCAAAAACCAACTCAATAACAGATTTGTCAGCGCCTCTTTTTTAGAAAAAATGATTCAAGCCGATACTGGTTGCCCCAGGAAAAACTATTTAAAACTATCTTCTAGTTATGTATTGTAGATCCATTTCTAGAGAATATAAACATGTATCTCTAAATGACAATTGAATATTCAAATGATCTAGTTATCATCAGCTGTAAATTTAGCGAAATGATATCTAGCATCATATACAATGCCCTCAAATGTGTTTAATCTTGATATGATAATAAATGGCGTTCAGTGAATCGTTATAAATCTACTATGATTGTCTTCCTAAAATAAGCAATCTGATCTTTCAGAGCTAAAACAATACTTTCTCTTGCTCCTAAAAAATTGAAATTTTAATATTTTTTGGCATGAACTAAATGGAAACAGGGAATTCAACTTTTGCACTAAAAGAGCAATAAAGACTTTGTAGATATGAAGAAATGTATTTGGAAGAACTTGGGGTTTAAATCTCAAAGTTATTTACTGGGTTAACTTAATGATCATTTGTCCCGTCGTTAGTTGTTGCTTAGTGGTTTTATGGTTTAGAATCAGAAATAAAACTACAAAGGCAGATTTAACTGAACTTCAAAGGTTGTTTTGTGTAGCTATCTCTGGGGTCTTTTATCATAATAAAAGACAAAAAGAGCTAGTAATGCTCTGGAGAAGATGCTTAAAGAGAGAAGTGGGACTTTTTATACAAGCCACTGTCAATTTAAGAGGCTTTCCATCATGATGGGTGAACTAAATGATCTTAATTTCTTGTAATTGTCAATACATAGAGAAATATTACTTATATATTTTATGAGAACGTGAAATTTTTTCTGCAATTATGTTTGAGTTGAGATACCAATGTCAGCATTTACTTGTAGCTTGGGTAGTTCAGAATATCCCTACTAAATGTCTGCTGATTCTTGCTTCAGTTATTGGTCTCGTTATATAAGGGAATTCTTTCTACGATTTAGTAGAATAAACATTTATTCGCTGTGCTAAGTTTTTTGGAACCACTCTATCCAAAATTTGATCTAATCTAACTGTAGTTTCTAATAGTATAATTTTAACCCTCAAGATATATATTTACTGATTATTTTAAAATTGAGGACTTACAATTACTTAAAATCTCAATATAGCACCCTCAAAGATTTTTCAAGCAAAATTTAGGAAAAAAAAATGGTTGGCATATCCAGAAGAAAGGTATTTTGCACAGAATCATTTAAGAAACATTAAATGCATTTTAAAAATATTTATCTGCAACAGTAATTTTCCCATAAAGTGTCGTTGGCAACTTATTTTTATGTTTAATACATATTTTTAAATTAAATCCAAACACAATTTAAAAATTATGTTATTAAATTTGTGGTGTTTATCATAAAGTGTTCTTTTTAAAGAAATAATTTCAGACGATATTTCTTTCAATTATAAAGTTAACTTGATATGAATATTTTGTTAAATGAATCGCATGTGTGTCATCTTTGAGATAATGGATGATCAAAGATTAGGTTGCTCGCTTTCAACACATGTGCACTCTTAATGAAAATAGCGCTGCTATTCGAAAATTTATATTTTAATTTTTATTTTTAATTTAAGTTGTAAGCACATAATGAAGATATGATTTACATGAAGAGAGGAAATGAATTAAATGACGAAACTTAGATTAAATTGTAAGGTTGAAAATCTGATGCCTGAAAAATCTGTAGAGATGAAAGTAATTTTCAGTTATAATAGGAATTTAAAATTTCTTATAAAAGTTGAAATATTATTTAGATTTATTTATAATAATTTAAATAATTGAATGTTTACGCTATTATTTTGTTTCTTTTATTAAAAACTACTATCATTTTTATCTCGAAATGATTAAAGTTTAAATAGTAGTGTAAGGAACATTTGATACAACGCTACATTGAATTATAGCAATTCATATATTGGCCATTGATGCAAAAATGCTTAAAATTATATTAACTTATTATATTAATGCTTAAAATTATAAATTTGTAAATCTTTTCTGAATAAAGAAACATCATATATTATACACTCACTGTATGATGTAAAAAAAAAATATTCACACAGAAATTTTAAAGCATGAATACGAAACTCAACCTATGCATTCTTTGTAAAAAGAAAAAGTGTAAATTCATAATAAGGAAGTTATTTATAGAATCATCTCTGCAAGTATTTTTAAATTCAGGTTGTAATGGAGCATTTATACAGGTTAATAATGGTGAGCATAGATATTTTTTTGCGTTGTAAGAGCAGTTTTTTCACTTAAATTATAAAAATGTACCAACAGAAATTTAAATAAAACCAACAGAAATTTAGTAACCCATTTTTAATAAACCAACAGAAATTTAAATAAAATTACTATTTTTAATGAGTTTGTATTGGATTATTTATTTTGATTCATTCAAATTTCTTAATTTCCTTTTTCTGTATAAATTTCATTTTGTTTCATTAGAGATTTTTCTTAATGATATAAAAATAATCAAAAAATTAGTTCCTAGAATTTATATTTTTTTGTGAAATTAGCCATGAATTATGAATGAAACTTTGAATTTTTTTGTAAATGAAACTGCACATGTTTTAGATTAATAAACTTTAAATTTCTGCAATTGAGATTCTATTTTTAGCTTTTTGAATAAAAATAATATATTGTTATTTCTGATGACACTTGGCAATGCCAAGCCCATCCGTCAGAGACTAGGCGAATGAAGTCAGAGAGAGAGCGTCTTCCGTTTTTAAATAGAGCACCCTCATACGAAAATGGAAGTTTGACTTTTGGCTCATAGATTGCAGCACCATCTGAATCTTCCATTTTAGTGATTGAAACCAAAGAAGAACCACAGCCTGGCTCCAAACACTACCAGAGGTATTAATTTGTAATATGAACATTACAGAAGGACATTGCGATCCGAAATATTTTAGGTGCCCCAGTCACCATTAGTGAACACGACGGTTCTTCAGCTAAGCTGGGACTCGAACTCGCCATCTTTTGGAAATGAGAACGATGCCCCAACCAACCAGGCCACCACGGCCATAACATATTAAATAAAAATAAATGTAAGAATATAAATTATTTTAAATATTAATAATTTTTAAAACTGGAATTTTTTAAAGTAATCTGTAAATATGTAAATAAGTATTTACTTAATTACGAATTACATATTACAGGATTTTGAATTACATAATTACAAAAAAAGGGATGAAACATAGGTAATCACATTATATTCCCAGAATGGACTCATAAATATTGTTAAAAATAATAAAGACATTTCTAGAAAAAATACCAATAATATCTATAGAATTATTAAAAAAATAAGTTACATAATAATATTTTTTATATAAAGTTATTGAAATTACTATATTGATAAAACTTACACATTTGATTATTTATTTTCGAATATTTAGAAAAAATAATTTAAATCATCTACATTAAATTCTGAAGAAATATTTTATCTTTTTCAACTAAATAATTAAAGATTGTAACTTTATAATTATAAATGTGGAACAGTTTTTGAAATTTCTAATTTTCATGCCCATGAATATATGATTTAAACAAATGGCAAATGAAAATTCAAATATTATCACTATTGCATGTTTATTTCATAAAATTTTCCAAATATTTCCTTAGAAGAAAAAACTAAGCTATTTTTATGGTATAATAATAATTAATTTTCTCGATAACAAAGCGGAAATGATTTCTTTATAATCCAAGTATAAACAAATATATAAATACTATAACAAATTCTTACAAAGGGCCCTTGCTATCTCATCTTCAAACAAATATTTCATCCTACATTCTCCTTTAAATGTACACTTATATGTGATTTTTGATATATTTTTGAAAATCATTTTTCTGTTTGATTTGTAGTTATTATTTAAACTCACAGAAAGATAATTCTATTTCTAACAAACACATTAAAGCTATATTGAAACTTATTTGAATGAGGAATTAAGATTACATTTGAACTAGGGAGACACAAACCAATAAATATGATTTTTCCTACAATAGTCGTTTATTTGAAATATTTTTAGGCCTTTATTTTTCTCACAATTATTATATCTCAGAAGTATAAAATTATTAAATTAATTTATTAATATTTAAAAAGGATCTTTGAAATTTTCCCATATGCATTATGTTAGTGAGAGTATAAATTATATTTCAAAGACTATTAAATATGTTTTAATGTTTAATTTAAGAAAATTTCAAGTAAAATTTCTAAAGTGAGATTATTTTAGAAATGTTAAACATTAATAGTAGTGTTGTTTAAGCCATTTTGTAATCATAAAGAAGTATTGTACGAAATGCTTGCACTCTAACAGTTAATTATTTTAAAATATCGTAAAAAATAATAGCAAAGATTTATGCAGATATTATGATTTTAAATATTTTGAAACA
The DNA here is from genome assembly GCA_026290005.1 of Latrodectus geometricus. NCBI lineage: Eukaryota > Metazoa > Arthropoda > Arachnida > Araneae > Theridiidae > Latrodectus > Latrodectus geometricus. The sequence goes on along the minus strand of JAPDSC010084506.1, from coordinate 871 downwards.
TCATTATCTTTATGAATAATCTCAGCTTTCATCATTAAGGATAACGATTAAAAAAATATCACAATAATCTTATGAAGTAATAATGAATTCTCCTTAATGAGGAAAGGAAAACAATTCATTAAATTTTGCAAACATTTAATATTAAAATTTCTGTTTAATCATTAGCCACTTAACATTTATGATGTTTTGAAAATAGGGCACTAATAATAACTTTAGGCAAAAGTCAAATTTTGTGTATGTACAGAAAAAGATTCACAAAAATATTTTTAAACTTTAACTTTGCAAGCTTTCTTAAGCAAATGCATGTGAAAGAATTTCATGTTTTTATTTTATATTCCGTTATATTTTAAATAATTGCTCTATAAGCATTAATGTGTTGGGGAGAAACAAATAGAAGACATTGTAAGAGAATCTGTTATGATACTAATATCTGTTGTGTCATTTGGGTATTTGTTATGTCTTTATTTTTTATGAGTATTTTTCATAAATAGACAATATACTATATAAAACTGTCCCGAAGAATACACCCAGATAACTTTCAAGAATCCACTTCGATTATAATGCTGGAATGAATTTTAAATACAATATCAATATCTGTTGCATAATTGTAATTTTAATATGGATTATTCATGCAAAAATATTGCATATATAACTTAAATATTGGTTTTACCTATCTAGTTTAAAAAGTTAATGAGATTATT
>JAPDSC010084499.1:0-20366 GCA_026290005.1 Latrodectus geometricus | reverse complement strand
AAAGGGACTTGTCTAGATATATTTAATTATTGTTAGGGTTAGAGGAGGCATGGTCTTGATGGTTGAATTCTGTTGCACGGCATTTGCACATCCATTGTACCATGCCTTCTAGAAGAGCTTATATAAAATAGACCATATACTTGTATCACAAGGGTAGAAAGGGAGACAACTACCAAGAATCCAACCGATAGACTTGCACATAAAAAGCAGAAGCATTTTTCGTTGTTCAACTAAACAATGGAAATAATTTAATTTAAATCATTACACAAGACAATGAGTAATGATTTTTATATTTTTCCAAATTTTAAGTAAAAGAAACAAAACAAATGTCTTCTGCTTTTGATTGTTTACCACTGCATGGAAGCCTAACAATGTGAGTTTGCTCTGTAATTATTTTTTTATGCATCTGTTGTAATAAATTAATTTTGTATATTATTTAACAAACATCCAATAGTAGTTACAATAATACTTTCATTAAGTACATTTATAATAACTTTGTTCCTCCCTCTTGAATTTCAATTTCATGATTTCAGGTGGGCTTCTTATCGAAGTTTCCTGAGTAAAATATATTACTTTCGTACAGATATAAAAAATTTGTGAAAAGGTTAGGAAAACAATGTCTCGATTCATAAAACAATTTTTTTTCCGGAATCGTAGTTTGTCCAATGTGTAATTAAAATGCGCGATGTTTTTTGTCTTGTTATTAATTATGACTTTATTGTTGAGTATTCAATTTGTGTTTTGTAAGAGACAAATTAATTAAATTTGATAAATGTGCCACTTAAATGATTTCAACGAGTATGATTGCTAGTTATTTTGAAAATAGCAACTATCTTTAAAATATATGGTTATGTACATCAGTTTATTAAAATATCATCGTTAAAATACAGTTGAATGCTAATGAAAATAACATTTTTTTCCATCACGTTGGTGAATGGATAGGAAGAGACCCCAACCTTAGAAAAGACCACAAAAACATTCTTGATCAGATAAATTATTGAGATAAATTATTGAATAATTGAGGGTTTTTCTAAAGGGCGCATTATTTGTAGGGGTGTATGCATTAGAGGATAATAGATTTTGAGAAAACTATTGAAAGATATTTTTCCAAATTTGCAAGTTTGATGAAGTAATTAAATGATTTTCTAATTTATATTAATTTATTCATTGATTAATCTGAATTAAATATTTTGCTCGTCTAATTAATTGGCGATTTTTTGTGCGGTCATTTTTTTGTAGCTCACACATCTGGTTCAAAACGGCTTATGATATAGCGAATTCTCAAGAAGCTTTAAATATCGAAGCTTGTGAGATTTTTCTTGATGGCTATTGTACCAGTCCCTGTTGCTTTCCAGATATCTGAGTTTGCAATTGAATAGTGAGTGCTGTGGCCTTCCATTGAACAATTCGTGGGTTCGATACCCATCTCTATAGGAGATGGGTATGGAACCCATGAATTGTTAAATATATATCTTCTAATCCAAAAAGCCCAGAATTTCTAAAAAATTTTAAGCGTTTAATTTAAAAAGAACCAATAAATTTTCATTTTTAATGCATCTCTTGAGCTATAAATTTCAAAAACGAAATGTGTTTTATCATTTAAAGTAATCTTAATTGAGAAATAGAAATAAAATGTTGATTTTATTATAGACCATCCCCAGTCGAATGTTCTTCAATCACCTCTGAAGCCACTATTTTAGAAATACGGAGAAATGTATTTTTGCATAATGTTATATATAGACCTGTTGATTTATTCTTTATTTTTTTCTTGGTTCAAAGTAAAGCGTGTTTAGGCCATACAAAACCTGATTTATATCTTTAAACATTTTTCTTATTACATTCCAAACGGTTGCAGACGATTTCATCTCGCTATCGCTTGGAACTAGAAATGTATCAATAAGACACGATCTTGCATTTAAATAGATTTTACATTAAAACACCATTTTTATTCTTTTTAATTTGTTAGTTTGGTTTTGCTCTGTTGATCTTGATTTTAGATTTTTTTCCTTCAAAAAGCCACGGCTTTTTGACCCGTCGGGAAACAAATACTCAATGTTATGCTTCTGTGAGCACAAATTGTTCGAATGTGCTTGCGTGTCCATTTTTTAAACAGGTATCCCTCTCTTTTTTTTCGGTTTGCCTTTAAACGAGACCGCTGATTTATTGCTGATTTGCGTTACGAGTGACGAGGTGTTTTTATTTGTATTGATTACACTTGATTATTTAAAACATTTTCTTGTTAAGGAAAGTTAAATAAGCTTGTTTTCATGAAAAATATAAAGTGAGAAGTTAATTTGACTTTGTTTGTGTATGTGTTGTTTTGTTTTAGGTATACTACAAATAAAGATTAACTAAAATAATATTTCTTTTATAAAATATGTTTTCTTTCTTTTTCCAAATCAAATTGTTTATCTTACAAATTTATTCTTTCTTTTCTCGATTAACATACAATTTTCTACGTAACTCGCTACTAATAGATAATTCTTTACATCTAATAATGACTGCAGATATTATTGAATATTTTTTAAGTTAATTTCTTTAAATATTTCATAAAATTTGCTTTATGTAAAATTGACTGAAAAGGTTTATATTTTGCTTTTGTATAGCTAAACAGTTTATGGGTTCGATTACTACTATAGTCATAAATGTATATTGGTTTGAGATTCACTGTAAGCCGTAAATATCTTCTCGAATTTCAATTCAAGAAAAAAATTTAGTGAGCATAGTTTTTTTTTTTTTTTTTTTTTTTTTTTTTTTTTTTTTTTTTTTTTTTTAAGGTATAAAGTGGTTGTTTCTTTCGTTACAATTGGGATCATGAGTACGTCACTTAATTTTACTTATAATTGGTCTGTGAGTGAAACAAATAATCGTCTTCACCAATAATGTTGAGTATACAATTTTGTCCACCCATCGAAAACAAGTCAATGTGTCAGTGGGATGAGCTCTTCAGTGAGCACTTGGAAAGAAAATGTTGGCCAATATCTCAGTGGAATGGATTATTTTATATATTATTGGATATTTGTCTCTCTTGATACCGCTATTAAAAATACTTATGAATCATTCAGTAAAGATAAATTAACTTCATAAAGCTTATTAAATATTAATATTGGATTGTTTATGCAAGCAATAAATAAATCATAACATCCACTTTATGGTTAGTTTACATCGGCAAGGACGATTTAAATGTTTTTTTTTTTTTATTTTTATTCTTTTTAGAAAGTCTAAAATCTTAAAATGCTCAAAAGTAGCCTGTTTTAAATAACTTGATTAAAAAGTCTTAGAGCGGCTTTGCTTTACGCTATTAATTAATAGCTAACAGGATAATTGATTTTTACCAAAAATTAATTAACATTTTATAAAAAAATTAAAACTACTGCCAACTTCAATTGTATGAAGTCATAACTTTAAAAAAAAAAAAAAAAAAAAAAATCTAGGATTATTACTCGAATTGTACTTGAGCAGAATGGTAGAAAACACCCTCTGTTTCAACTCGAAATGTGATTGACGAGGGAGAGAGAATGATGTGTGGTAACATCTCTCCAGTAATCCAGATCTAGATCCCTTGGATTTTTGCTTATTAAAATTTTAAAAAGAGGAAACAGCTTGTGAGTCATGAGGTCTCCTTAAATACTGCTGAGCAGTGGATAACAACTAGTATCATTGGAATCATAGAATAAAGACCATACCACTCAAAAATAATTTAAAAAATGTTCAATAGTTCAAATCTACAAATGATTCAAGACTTCATTATGTGGACGAAAAGTCAAGTAAATTTTAATGTATCCATTGAATATTTCTCTTCATTATGAACGTGAGCTTAATTTTGCTCAATATTTTCTAAACACTATTCTGAAATATGGATTCCAAATAATGATGATTCCTTTAATAGTTTTTACGAATTGAATTTCGATCTCATTGAGGAAAATTCTCGATGGATGAATTTTTGTCTTTTGAAATAAAGAATTTGTAACGTAAAAAATTTTGAGGTATGTATTGAGTTAACTTATATACAACTGAAACTAAAGTATTATTTTTCAATGTCCACCTGGGATATATTTTTCAGTAGAAATTCGATAAAGCTGTTACAAGTGGTTTGCATTTCAAAAGGTAATCAAGCCTTCAAATCTTAATCCTAGAGATTTGTGAACCTACGCATGCGCTGAAATGCACCTGCATTCGTTTGAGTCTCTTATAAATATTAATTCTTCATATTGAAAGTGAAATAATTTTTTATATTAATGTCTGACAAAGTATAAATGGTTGTATATCAAATGTTTCTATATAATTTTTAAATTTAGTACCGCAATTTTATGCTCATTCACAAAATGGAATTCACTTAATTTGTAAGTTTTCAAATAGCTATAAATACGTATATTCAACAAAACAAGCAATAACTATCAATTGCATTACCTTAACTTTTATAAATCATGCAAATTGATTTTATTTATTTATTTTTGATGCTTTATTTTCAGTTTATATATACAACATTTACAAAAATTGCTTTTTATTGTTAATAACTACTAATAGGCTCTAAATATGTAGCCCTATCATTGAGTGATTCACCTAGTAATACGATCTAAGCTATGAACTGGGTGGAAAGTGTGGTTCAACAATTCGTGGGTTCGATTCTTGTCTCAGTCGGGGATGTTTGTAATGGTTTGGTACCTATTTTATGATACAATTAGGAATATTACGACAGTAATAATTTTTAGGAGATCGGTCATGGGGTGGCTAGGACCGATTCACCCGACTTGTTGATCTGCTCTAAGTTTCTTCTGTGTAACAGGAAAGCGCCCAATAAATCCATATGAATTAAAGTGAGCATTTTTCTTATATTACTTTTCAGTGGTTTGTTATGACATATATTGTGGTAGGTGCCTATAAAGAAGACGTTTGGTCTTAATATTTTAAAAAGAGTGTTTCTAAATACGATTTGTGTACATGCGCATTTTAAATGAATGCGAATATGAAGAAAAACGAATTATAAAACCTTTCTAGAAGCCTCATTTAAAACTCTTATTATTGAAGTGACGGATAAATGTTTTCTCAGCCCATGATCGTTCAACAGAATTAAAAGCAACCAATTCCCCATGTAAGATTTCTAGAAATTATATAATTCATATTTAGAAATCCATAATTATTTGTCATCGTAGATAAATTTAGGAGTCGTTCCACATTAAGAAAAAAAAATCACTTTGTTTTTCTATGCTTATTAACACAATATCAATGTATTCTTTTTAAATTGATTATTAAATTTTATACAAGAATTCACATAGTATCACATAAAATTACGTTATTCTAAGACAGCACATTTGAAAATTATATAAACTTTTACACTGTAATTATTAGGTTTTTAAGTTTTTACAGATTTTATTCTACATTTCAAATGAAATCGTTTTACTAATTGTTTGTTGTATTTTGCATTTCATTATTTTTCTATCGCGTTGCGGATAGCTTAACGGTTGGAAGCCACTTTTACACCCCCTGCGTAAGTTTGAGGTTTCGCGGAGAGAGAAGGCTGCATTTCCTTGTCACAAGCAGAGATACTCGGCCATTCCGTGAGCACTTACCTCACTAAACTTCCATGCAAGAAACATTAATTTATCTCTCTTTGCTTCAGAGTGGCCAAGATCGAACCCATGTACTTTCTATTCCGAAGAACGGTATCCTCTTACTATATCACGGTAACGGCGTTATGAATACCGCGTGCTGTACAAACTAATAATGAAAGGGCGTCGAAGGGTATTCAAGGTCAGCTATTGCATATTATTCTTTTCCGAGAAGACTTCTTATAGTTAACCATATTCATATATGGAAATGTAGGAAACATGGCAAACTCCCAAGTACCACTCGCCTTTTTTTTTTTTTTTTTTTTTTTTTTTGTATGAATTATCTGCATTTTCGTTGCTTGTTACTATCTGCATTTTCACAATTCTTAGCCGTTTTGAATGTAAATAATGTGTCAAAGGTTGAAAATTTTGGTTTTGCTTGGCAGTTACAGCATCCAGAAGCCATCTTTCTGCCATTTAGTTTAATTTCAATTGGCTGCAATTCTCTCCGCTGGTATTTAGAAGGGATTGCCACTTTCAAATTTGGTTCGAACATAGTCAGTCTTAGAGGTCAAAAAGGAATTGTAATCTTAGACTTACTTCCAGCATTGCATTGATTGGTCAGTCGGATAGATTTCTACCCAAAAATATGACTCTAGTTCCCCACAGAACATGCCTGTCAAGTTCTCCGACTTATGAATTCCATTTCTTACTTTCCTAGGGTGTGCTACCTGTACAGGTTTCTGATTGACTCAAATAAAGAATCAGTCTTGTTTTATTCAATCCGAAAAGCATGTTTATATATATATATATATATATATATATAATATGTGTGTGTGTGTTTCAAATGTTTAAAGGGTGTAATTTCAGGGGTCGATCTCGTCACTTTTTTGTCATCCGCCTTTTGTTACCTTTCATTACAACATATATAAATTGAAAGAGTGGGGTTAATAAGTAAAAAAGAAAAAAAATTCTTTTATTTTTTTCCCAAAACTGGCAAAAATTAATTAAATTGATTTTTTTTTCATTTATTGTTAGATTAAAACGCCATTATGTTTTTTTTCTAACGGCGGGCATTGGGTGATTAACCCTTCGCCACAACCAGGCCGGAAACTGCTACTCATTTAGCGTTACCCTGTGGGCAACTGTGAACCAAGTCACGGAGACGAGCAGCATTACCCACGTCATACCACCACAAACCCGTTTATAGGCCAGGCCACATTTATCCATCACCTCAGAAGAAAGGGCAAAGAAATTCAGAGAGAGAAAGGCAGGAAAACGTCCATGCCTAAACCGGGATTCGAACCCGGAACCAACAGCATAGGAGTCAGGAAAGCTAACCACTCAACCATTGGCCGGCAGAACACTATCGGGTGCCACATAGTTAAATTCCATTAAAAGAAATGTTTTATAAGATTTGACATTATGTCCTTTGTTTTGAAATGATGACACATTTAAATTGTTTATGTAATTGATTATTGTGATATGATACTGTTTTGGAAAATGATTGGTTGACTAGCAGTATTTTCATTGCAAGAATATATTCTCTCTCTCTCTCCTTTAAAAAAAAAAAAAAAAAAAAAAAAAAAAAAAAAAAAAGAATCGTCAATGGTTTTGTAATATATTGGCCAAGATAAATTTCCAATAGTTTTGCCGATTGTAACTTATGTATTTTTTGTCCGTAGCAATATGACAAGTTGAATATTTTTATATTTAAGTTTTCAGAAGTGGTTCGCGTAAAATTGATCTTAAATGATGGATAGTCCCATTATATCCTGTATTAATTAATGGCTCTCAATAATGCTAATACAGGCTGATTATATAAGTTGGTAGTAAAACTCTGAATATAAACTTATCTTCGTTCAATATTGGTAATATTTGTACAAAATCACTTTTAAATGGTATACTTATTATCTGTATAACCTAAAACATACATATTGTTAAAGCAAAAAACAGTAATTTTTTATAGCAATTTATGTTGTATGTAAATGGAATTAGATTTTGTACTGTCATTTCTACATTTTTTAAAGAAAAAGTAGTGAACAGCACAAGACTATTCCATTGTTTTAATGTCGAAGAGTTAAAATATGTGTATTGAGAAATAAACTGTTTTGTCTTGACACTGAGCACTGCAGATGGAACTTTCTGTCCCATCAAATCATTTCCTATACGTTCGTCAACATCACTCTAGTGAAACGCAAAAACACATTTTAATCTGCTAAAGCGATTATTTCAACTCGCTGAAACCGCATTTTACAGTTGCACTCCTTCAGCACATATATGATGTAATAATCTGTTTCAAAAGGTGAGTTGTTTTGTAACAGTGATTCCACTGAATTCGTGTATTTCAATTTATCCACATTCCCAAAGAATCGCGTGGAACATTGAGATCGCTATGTAATCGTTGCATTTTCCGCCATTTTAAATATATATCATATGCGTACACTTGATTTTTTTTTTAATTTTATTTTTTATTTATTTATTTATTTTTTGTAAAAATCATATTAATTCTAGAGTATTTTTTTTCAAATTCATATATATATATATATTGAGTAAAATATAATCCATTATTTTTTTGATTGAAAGCTGCAGTGATCGATATCTTATAAAGTACCGATCAAACAATTTTAGATCAATGTTAAAAAAGTAATCTTTCGCACTAATAAAATTATTTTGCTCTGTTTTTGTTGTTATGGGTTAAAAGTGGAATTCTATTAGGAAAAAACTTTGCACATTTTATTGGATAAAAGTGAAAATACAAGCTGTTTGATTGAAATTGTGAATGGTGTTTATGGTCCTGATACTGTTTACGTGCAATTTTGGTACCGTCGATTCAATTCGGGTATTTTTAATGTTAAAGATCTACCTCGCAGGGGTGATTCGTCATCTATATTGTCGATAAGATATGAAAAATTATCGATGCTGCTGACCACTTGTTATGTGCGATTGTAATCCCCCCCCCCTGTATATATCTCCCTCTTGAATTTTTCAATAAATAAGGCCAGCCATGGTGAGGTACCGGAACTCGCCAAAATCATAAACACCAGCAGAGTAGGGGCTCCCTACTCCCTATGAAAATATCCCCATTTAACAAAAAAATAAATAAATAAATAAAAATATGTATATATAATTTTATTCAAATTAAGAATGTCTAAATTAGTAGTCCCTCATATTGTTATATTAAGAGGTGCGTGCTTTTGCACATGTACTCTGCTGGTACAGCAACACCCTCGTCCTTGGCCACTTGTTAACTGTCGTAGCATCGCCCAGGCCTAAAATTCTAATAAGTTATACTAAGTAATGAATCCGAAACAAGTTACATAAAGTACACATAAAAATAATTAATTTTTTTCCCAACCTAATATTTATTTATTTTCCTCACTCGACACTCACACACAGAATAGGAAACAGTCTTTCAGTTTAACAGTTTGCGAGTTCGATTCCCATCTCTGACTCGGTAGCTTATAGCGATTCGGAGACCTCAATAAAGCTTACTTTGTCATCGTATATGCCAAAATGAGGCCACTCTTTCAAAACAGAAAACATTCATTTTTTTATAGAAAGGAATGGAATGTGATGATTTTTACGAATGAAACGACAAGTCACCCATTAAACTGATGATAATCTTATTTCAACGCATAAATCAAAAGAATCATTCGCTGATTTTTTTTGAGAATCTAATGCTTCCAAATGAAAAATTGATCGGGGTTGCTACGAGCAAGATGTTACACTTCCGCCGTTCCGACTGTGTCAACAAGCCTTGTAAGGCCGCCGCATGTGTGCGTCACGAGAAAAATGTCTTGGCCGGCGTAGGTGAAGACGATTGGTTCAAGGTCGTTCTCTTTGTGCATGTTGTGTTTTCTTTGTGTTTCTCTTTCTCTGATTGCCAACATCCATTTTGCATTGCACGATCCTCTGTATTATTTTCCTTTTTCGCCATTTAAAGCAGCGCATTTATTTCTCTTTTTCTCCCTTTTATGAAGGTAGCTTGTATCATTCAGAACACACACTGTATCTTCTCTGACGTATGGGTATTAAAAATTAAATGCGAATATTTGTCTGAAATGTCATGAAACTTGTATCTTGTAGTTAAGTTAATTTTTCACTCTTCAATTATAATTTAGTATACCGTTGGTTTTTGTTGCATAGAAAATTTATTTCCATGTTTGTTTTTTAATGATTCTCCTTGTTTCAACTGTTTGTAATTTAATGCATCAAAATAAATATAACCCTGGGATTCTTTTCAGAATTGCTGATTACGATTATTTAAGTAAAATAACTAAAATAATTTATCGAGTTAATCCGCGATTTTTTATACCAAAGAATGGCTTTTACTTTATGCGTATAATATTGAATTGCCGAGCTGGCCGCTGATTTTCTTTCGTTTAACAGTTCGTGGGTTCGAATCCTACATGCCGCAATCCTGATGGGATGAGCCCTCGTGTGTAAAATATAAGCGACAACAAACACAATTTACTCTTAAAATTATAAAAGTTTTAAAAATCTCCAGTTGAATTATGGTTTGAAAATGCAATATGGAGTAATATTGCATTTTATAAAATAACTTTGAAAATAATGTTTATAATGCGAATTTTAATCTAAATATATGCCGCGTTATAATTCCAACTTTTTCCAGATTTGATTTGTTGACATGTATTCTCACTAGAAGGCTCTTATGTGGGAGTATTGTCCAAAATGACTTCTTAGGAAAAGAGAAAAATTGTCTTCGAAATAATTAAGATACAAAACACTCATTTCAAATGAAGATTTTGTTTTTAAACTCTAAATCAATATTTGTTATCCGCAGAAACCTTTTGTAAAAATTAGGTTTAATATAAAATTAGTTGAAAAGTAAAATGTTTAGATAAATTTTTTCATTTTATGATTGCTAAATTTGTAGATCATACGGATTACGATTTATATCTGATAAAATGTGTTAACCTTAAAAATAATCGTTAAGTAAAATGCTATGAAAATGCAAATTTTAAAATAAACAGTGCTATTAATTACTTTTTTTTCCCACTATCTCAATTTATTTGATTATAGTGTACAGTTTATTTAAACTGTACACTATAATTATTACATTAAGCTTTACAAATTGTTTGTCTCTTTTCTATAGTTTAAAATGTAAATAAGTGGAAGTGTCAATGCTTAAGAAAAAAGTTTAGGGATATTTGGAATGAAGACATATCCATTAAAAAATTTAATATTTGAATGTGGAATATCTATTTTCAATATGAGGCATATACATATAGAAACTTGAGTAGTGTGAAATCCTTATATGCTAGATACGTAATGCTGTTTGTGAGTTCACTGCTGAGTATTAAGCAGTTTGGTCTTCAATTCAACAATTCGTGGGTTCGAATCCCAGTTCTTAGATCTATCTTCATAGTCTTTATGAATGTATGCATGCAAGTGACCGTTGAGCGACAAACTAATGAATTCATCTTATAGTTTGTTTACCGCTCAACAGCCACTTTTTTTTTTATACGCGAAGGCTAATTAAACCCGGTCCTACTGTTTAAAATGGAATCCGAACCACTACAAACATCCATGCCAAAGATGAGACTCGAACCCACGAACTATTTCAACTTACAGTAAACACAAGTATATGATTTAAATGTGTCGAATGGTTAACATTTCTATAGATGTCACTTTACTATCTTGTGGATGGAAAAGTGGAAAACATAACAAATAAATTTGTTAAAGCGAGAATTTCGGGCATATTGTGTGTTGTCTTCCGTTTTTGAATAGAGCACCCTCATACGATGGTGGAATTACGACTTTGGCTGATAGATGGCAGCACCATCTGGGTCTTCCAATTTAGAGATTGAAGCCAGAGAAGATCCATAGCCTGGCTCCAACCACCCCCAGAGGCATTAATTTGGAATGGGAACCCGACATATTTTACGTGCCCCAGTAGCCATTAGTAAACACGACGGATCTTCGGCTAAGCCGGGATTCGAACGCACTACCTTCCGGTAACGAGAACGACACCCTTACTAACCAGGTCAACGGCCGTAAAACAATAATATAAAAATCTTGCATTATGACAATTATGGTTTAAAATAAATATCTGAGACTGGGTAACCATTAACGATTCAATCCAAGTAAACATGTGTTGGATCGATTTAATGTCTGTTAGAGATTCGTTTGCAAACAACTCGGGTCGTAAACCCTGATTTAGCCAGGGGTCAACCTTTGCAACTACTTTTGAATGGACCACTCTTCAAATAATCGGTTGTGATAGAAACTACTCCCCGTTTTGTGAATTTTGAAACGAATTGAAGATATTAACCTTTCTCATGTTGACATGGCTATGGGAAATAAATTTAAATATTTAAAATAAAATAATATATAGTGGTTTACAAATTGGAAGATACGAATTGTTTTTTATTTTTCTCCTCATTTTAAAAAAAATCCCAAGAAAATTGAGTATGATAAAAAAAAAAATTTAAATCATATGTGTTTTTTTTTTTTTTTTTTTTTTTTTAAATATTGTTATTTAATGGGAAAATGTTCATGTTTTTACTAAATATGAACGTATTCCAGATGGCTTTGTCGCAAATTGAGAAAGAATTATGAAATTTATTTCACAATTATAAGAAGCAGAGAGGACTGATCCTTTGAAAAAAATGTTTGCATGTTGGACAAAAAATACTGAGATTTCAAGTAGTTTACTTAACTAAAAAATTTTCAAACTATTTATCTATTTCTCTCCCGCTATTTTATTTATTTATTTATTTATCCCCCTATTTCTTCTTTCCTTTTGTCACTTTAAGTGAAGTACTTAAGAATTTCTTTCTTCTACTAGCTTCTTGGTTGTTAATCATGCTTATTTTTGTAAAATGATTTTAAAGAATAATAATTAAATTATTTATATGTTTTAAAAGAAATGGTTAGTGTTTATCAATGTACATATAGATAACTATTTTTATTGTTTATTATCGTTAATTTCATACAATGTAAGTTTATTATTTTATATTATTTCACTCTGTTAGCTGTAGAGATAAGCATATTTTTTTTATAAATCTAATAACTGTTATTGTTTGAAAATTATTTATTCAATTGCAGAAATATTGTATAACTGTAGTGGGGCAATTCATATATACAGTTCTGTATCTATTAGTTGCAGAACATCTTCGAGATTTGGGCGTCTTTTTTCTTTAAAAAAATGTTTGAAAAAAATTCACATTTTATATCTAAAGTCATTTATTTTGTCTTCTTTATGTTAGATTTTGAACTTTGTTTTTATTTTGTGTGGCGTCATCTGGAAGAAAGGGAAGCTGGGTAAATTTTTTGAAACAATTAAGGTTTCCACCTTTGACCTAAATATTCATAACAATGGACTGTGGGAAGGAAGAATCGTCTGCTCTTTTACTCAAATAAGGACACACGTCACTCTTCTCGTCCAATCGCAAAATGCTGCCGTTTCATTTTCAAATTGTGACGAAATATTAAATTTTGAATGAGACACTTAAGTTTACTGTGAGAAATATTAATTTGTCTTTACTTTTTAATTAAGAAATTTAAAACTTAGAATGGGTTTTAAAAATTAGTTCTATTTTTTTTATTTGGTCAATATTCCATTCACATATTATATTTTTTAATTATCAAACGCACACCTGGAAGCCATTGCATGGCATATGCTGCAATTAGCTTTTCTGTCCCAAATTGTGTATTCGGGAAAATTCCCAAGCAACTACCCCGATCGATATCATTTAATATTTTTTCAACGTTTGCTTGATTCAAATCTTGGGCTTTCCATTCCTAAGAATAAGTTTGGCGAATGGTTAGCACTCTGATCTTCGTTTCCATAGTTCATGAGTTCGATCCCCATCTTGGGATTGGATATTTGCCGTGGAAATTTCGGAACCCATTTTAAATCAAAAACCTCGGTCTAATTAGGTTTCGTTTACAAAAAATGACACTTAACCCTTTGAATGCACATTTATTTGAAATTTTTTTTTGCATTTGGAGCACATTTAATTTTTTGGGGTATAGAGTAATTTGTAAGAACAGCATATTTTATGCAAGAATTCATCTTATTTCATGATATATTAATATATGTGTATGGTATTGGGATAACTTTAAATATTTAGAATTGCAAAAAAAAAAATAAATAAATAAATAAAATAAATAAATAAATAAGAAAAAATTAGGAAAAAACAAATTTATGTTATAATAAAAGCAAATTTTATTAATAATTTTGAAGAGTATGGGGGATAGAAATTACTTTGAAATAAACAAGAATGAACTTGTTAAACACTGTCTCATTTTCAATGACGTATCTCAGAACGTCATGTGTGACTTTGGTCGAATTAATACTTGACGTTCTGATACGTCGAATGCGGTCAAAGGGTTAAACGGAAAACTAAGAATCAGTACAGTTTTACTATCTGACCTTGATGAGCCTAATGCTCGAATATTTACAAATTGGTTTGCCTAACATTTGTTGTAAGATTTTTCTATAATAATCCTTTGAGTTATTGCTTTTTGTTAAACATTTTTAAGAACGTAAACAATAACCGCGTATTACAGTGGGGGAGGACATCCTAAGATGTTTTCCCCTTTAGCAGATGCATACAAGTTGATATCCAGTACGTGTCTCCTGTTTAATTGTGGGCGTTTTGAAGTTTTTGTTTTGAAGAATGTGGTGCTCATCCCAATTATATAAATCAGTTATATGCAAAAAAAAAAAAAAAAAAAAAAAAAAAAACCTTTATAATTGCCCCGTTACACAGGAACATAGATGTTAAATGTTAAAATAACGACTCCCTTATGTGTGAAATATGCTTATTCAAAGCAGCGCATTTTCGGAATCTCAATTGTTATTTGCTTTTCATTGTTGCAAATTTCATTGATCATTTGAGATTGTGCTCTTATAATGTTAATTGTGTAACAATTTGGTTCCTAGTAAGTCTCATTCACGTGATTAAAAAAAGTACAAAATTAAATAATTTTCACATTAATGGTTTGCACGTTTTTTCTAATGCACAATACAAATCGTCAAAAATTATTCTAAGATTATTTTTACAAACACTCTTGCAACTATTGAACCAGACATTTTTTAATGAAGAGTTTAGAAGCTTTTATAGTGGCAAATCTCTCCTTTAAAGTAAATAATTTAAGCATGTTCTTAAAATAAATTTCTTATATTTTATTTTAGATGTAATATAATTTTACTCTGACTGAATTTAACTTAGTAATTACGTAGCGAATAATACTTTAACCTATTCTTAGTGAGAATAGTGTATATTAATATAATCTATAACACATGTAGGCAATTTAAATAATATTGTTTCCAATGTTCCTTTCCAAAGATAAATATAATCATTTAAGTTTTTTTAAGCTTAATAATAATTTTTTGCAATCACGAAGTGAGAAAAAAATGAAGGTAAATTTTGTGGTGTCTCATAAAATTTTATGTTATATTTCATTGTATATATTTGTTAATCGAAGTAGTTTCTCGAATTAAATTATGTTTATGTGAGTCATCTCTGACTTTATTAAATTATGTCAAGACTGAAAATTGTTCTGTATAAAAACAGTTTGATTTAAAAGAAAAACTGCAGCATTCTTAATTTTTTTCAACCAACGTAACGAGAAAAAACATTTCAATGTATGAATCATTTGTATTCAATAAAGCTTTTGGAAATTCGGCAGTGTTTCATATACCAACACTGTATAAAAGTGACAGCTGGTTGGCCCATTCGTGGTTTGGACTTCCACCTGGCAGTGAGAATATTGCAGTGAACAGTGTTTAAAATTGTTTTCTTGACATCCAAATTTCTCCGTTTTGTAGTTGTTCATAATAACACGGCAGAAGACTTGTTGAACCTAATGGCCAAAGCATTGGCCTTCTGTTTTCCGATCTCTTACTTACATGGGAGTATTTTAGACTACAATTCAATAGTTCGTAAGTTCAATTCTTGTCTTAGACTTGCATCTTTGTTATTCGGGGTACAGTTTAAACGGTTGGTAGCGTTAATGTGCAACAAATGATCGCTGAGTAAGCAATCCATTCATCTGTTCACCAATTCATAGGATTGATTCCCACGTCGATTTCAGTGACTGAGAATTTGCTTTAATCTGTAAAAATATTAGTCCAATTAGAATTCGTGTGCAAAAATAAATTTAATAAAATAAAGACTTTTAAATGGACATAACTGAAATTTAATCATAAAATGATGTTTTTCTTTTGTCTTTGCTATATTCATTAGAATCTTGTAAGGAGAATGATGGCTAAAATAATTCAATATACACCACGGATTATTAGGTAGAGAATACAATACAACGATGACATAGACCCTCATTTATTGACTCAAAGAATTTAGATTCTTTACCCCAAGCAGTAGGCCTTCGAATAGATGGTCTAGTACCAAGGATGCAATTCGTCGAATCACCAGTCTTCACTGGAAATTCCTGAGGACTGTAACAACAACCTGGCAGATCAGTACGGCATGATCTTTTAAAGCTAGTAGATTGCATTCAAGTTTTTTTCTTCGACATTCGTGTTGTTGCTTTGTTCTTCAAGCCGTATTCCCAAGTCTGTTGATTGAGATGAAAATCTGAAAGATGAAAATCTTTGCTTGTCGCCGTTTCTGGATTTCAGCTTTTTCTTCATCAGCCTATCCATGATCGTTTCTTTATTCTCCGTCACTTGGAATTGATGACGAATCTCAAGTGATGCAAGGGTAATCCTAGTAGTGATAGTACAAGAAAAGTGAAATGGTTGTGACTCAGTTTAGAAAAAAGTAAGCCCGGAAATTTCTTCAAGCAATATTGCTGAAGTTTTTAAAATCAAATACTACAGAATTGGAATATTTCAAACCATTAGAAACAGAATTTTAAAAAGTGACACTAATCAGTATCTGAGAGAAAGACGAATTCATAGTTCAAAAGAGCCTTGAGCAATCAATTAAATTAAAAATAGATATTTTTAACCATAAAGGGGTTTTCTTTTGTTACAGTTGAGATCATGTGTACGTCATTTTATTTTATCATAATTGTTCTGTGAGTGAAACAAATAATCGTGTTCACCATTCATGTTGAATATACAATTTTGTCCACCCATTAAAAACAAGTCAATGTGTCAGTGGGATGAGCTCTTCAGTGAGCACTTGGAAAGAAAATGTTGGCCGATATCTTAGTGGGATGGGTTATTTTATATAATATTGGAGATGTGTCTCTCTCGATACCGCTCTATTAAAAAATAAATACTTATGAATCATTCAGTAAAGATAAATTTATTTCATGTAGCATGTAAAGCACATTCAATATTAATATTGGATTGTTTATGTAAGCAATAAGTAAATCATAACATCCACTTTATGGTTAGTTTACAACGGCAAAAAAAAAAAAAAAATGTTTTTTTTTTTTTTTTTTTTTTTTTTTTTTTTTTTTTTTTTTTTTTAAATATATATTTTCGTTTTTTTCCGACGAGAGATTATTCTGATCAAATGCTAATATATTTTTCCAATTAAAATTTGATTCCCTTCATTTTAAAGCTAAATATACGATTCTAATTCGAAAAAGAAAATATTTTTTGAAATTTTTTTTTTCCAGTACGTTTGTAATCATTTCTGTAATTCTTCTTTTTTTTTTTTTTTTTGTTTTGAGCAGTGCACTGGGCGGGGAGAATCCGTGCGATTTCTGTTCACCTACATCCTCAGGAAGATTCGAATAATAAAATAGAATAACGCGCACCATTCTTGCTTGATGTTCGAGGTTCTGGAAAATTCTATGGAATCTTTGCGGCATCAAGAATGTTGGAAATGTCCTTATACTACATTTTTTTTCCCCAGTCCTGCCTGAAATTGAGCACGTGTTCATGAACTTGAGCACGTGAATCAACTGCTCTCGAGCAATTTGAACTTAGTTCATAATTGTTTTTTTCTTTCCCGCTTATGAAATATTACATAGGGAATCAATGGCGGTTGAATGCTGAGTGATCTAGTTAAAGCCTCTTCTTCCTGAGAGCTGATTTTTGTCCAAAAATTTTGTTTTTAATGTTGAACGAAAATACTTAGTGTTTCTAAATGATAATACATAATTTTTTAGAATATGTGGGAAATAAAACCTATCAGGGCCGGCGCTCATTCCATTGACACATTGACTTGTTTTGGATGGGTGGACAAAATTGTATATTCAACGTGATTGGTGAAAACTGTTATTTATTTAACTCACAGACCAATTACGACCTTTATATATACAGGGTGTTTTTTAAACATACAGCAAAAATTTGTTTCGAAGATACAGGGCGAACAAAATTTTTGACATTATAATAACATTTTATTACCAAAAATTACAGGTAAAGTTTTTTAATCTACAAGAACTGTTGAAAATAATGACCTCCAGCTAGAATAAGAATGCAAGAAATTTAAGGACTTTAAAAATTATAAAAATGGATTTGACGAAAACTATGTTCGCCCTGTATCTTCAAAACAAAGCGAGTTCACAAAAATTATCAAAGAACAAAATATTCTTAGAATAGTCGAGGGAACAAACCCTTGAATTTTTGGCGTATGTTTAATAAACACCCTGTATATATTAATAATGTATGAACTTTTAACTATTTGAAATGTCAAAATATTTGAAATGCAAGAAAACTCACAAGCATAAGAAATTCCCACTTAAAAATAGCTTAAAACTTAAAGAAATAATTTTTTTATGATTTAATCAAAGGGGCACAATAATAGAATTTTTAACCTTGTGTCTTAATTTGTCGAAACATGTATCAAAACTTCAACATTGCTGATGATTGCAATTTTTTTACTCGTTTTATTTTACCATTAATCGTGGAAAGGGTTTAGGTTATCTCTTTTAATTTTTGTTATAAAGGGGCGGCATTTTACCGCTTTGCCCGGGGCGGCGAAGCTGCTAGCGCCGACCCTGAACCTATTATTGACCTATTATAGTGTCGATTTGACCGTGATTCAAAATGGTAAGGTACTACCGATTTCAGGCGGCAGAAATAGGTAAAAGAAAAGATAAAGAAAATATTGTACTACAATGAATTAGAAACTATTCGTTTTTTTTATGAATAAACTTAAGTGAAAAAAATTACTTTTGGTGGTGAAAAGAAAATTACATCAAGTCGAGATATTTAATTGTATTGCTGAACAACAATTCTCCCATAACTTCAGGCTTTGGTTATTAGATTATAATTATATGAAAGTTAAAGATTTAATTAAAAAAATAACACAAAAACTTATTACAGATCACTATTACAGAAATGTTTTTATTAGAAATTTTATTTTACTAATTCCTCACATATCATTGGACGGATAATAAATATAAATGATAAAGCATCGTGGGGGTTATTATATTGTGTGAATTGGAACATACAGAACTAGCTTAAAGAGAACTTTGTGGCCAGAAGTCGCTAAGAAGGAAAAATTGCCAAATATAATAAAATTTTGATTATTTTTTGGGGTTCAAAAATTTTTCCAAAATCAGTTAATATCCAAAAAGGAGTTAATGTTGTCGAAATTTGGATTTTTCTATAAGATTATTTTTTTATTTTGTTATTGTGCTTTAATACGTCATTTAATGTCATAAAATTTCACGTCGTTGATTTCCTTTTATTAAAGCTGTTTTCTGAAATGAGTATTAATGTCGAATATTGTTTACAAAAACTAGTTAAATTCCAATTTTGTATTTTGTTGTTCTATGTATTTTGTTGTTTTTGCACGTTGTAACTTTATGAAGGTCATTAGGGGGGAATATCCCAATTTTTCTTCTATTTCATACAGTGGCTAATATCAAAGAAAGAACCAGTTTTTATCGGATTTTTTATTTTCGGACTGAATTCAAATATTTACTGTATTTTTAGCTTGCTTTAAAAAAAAAAAAAAAAAAAAAAAAAAAAAAACGTTGCGATCGTAATGTTTACTTTACATTCAAAAATTTTAAAAATTTATATATATATATATGAATAATCAAATATTTTATTATTTAATCGAATTTATTTTTTTTTTTTTATTTTTCAAAATGAACCGTTTACTAAAATCGTTATTTTATTTTTAAATAGAGTAATAATATGTAAATTCTGAAATTTTGAATGAAAACTATTCTTGAATAAAATTTGCATATTTCAGTTATTCTGAGAGGGGAGAAAAAAGTGGAACGTATGAGGTCATTACAGGAGAAGCGTTACTGTGTAATCGAACGAGCTGCGATGATGTTTCTGTTTTCACTGATTTAAATAAATAAAAAATAAGAAAATCATGCTGCCGTGAAAAACACGAGAACTGTACACGAATAAAGTATCGCATTATTTAGTACTGAAAAAATGAAATTGTTACCGAATATCACAAAACAATATCTGTAATTACAAATTTTGGTGGGAAGTTTTCCCTTCGCGAAAAATAGCCATTGTCGCCAAGAAGCTATTAATGACCTAGTAAAAATTGTTGTTGGCGAAATTTGGAATTGGAAAAACTTTCATGGTGATTGAAATTTCATCGATGATGTGGGAAAAATCTTCATCAGAAAGTAACATCTTTGCAAGAAAATTTAGCTTTAATTTGTCCAGTAATTATGCAATAGCTAATACAATTCTCGAATGAAACATTTATTTTAAAATTTAAATTCAGCGTTATTTTATTATTGGATTTCTAATGTCGTATTTATGACAACATACATTAACTAAAAAAGTAGTAAAATTTTATTCCTGTCTTATACACGCAATTTTATGAATAGAAAGATCAGTTGAAATATGCAAATCGTAATATTCATTGCATTATGTTTCTAACTGCTTATTACTGCCTACCTAAGGTTAGCGCTGTGCCCTGTTCAACAGTTCATGGATTC
>JAPDSC010084492.1:51053-68193 GCA_026290005.1 Latrodectus geometricus | reverse complement strand
GTAAAAACAATAATCAGTTTAAAAAATTTTAATAAGTCATAAAAATATAAAAAAACAAGCATTACTGATTAACTGTGCCAATTTCAATTTCTCAACTTTAAAAATCTTGGCGACAAAATGCGCAAATCTTTTTTTATCAATAAAACAACAATATTAAATTAAAAACAAAACTCCATCCAAATTATCATCCCCAGTGACTTTTATAAACAACAGCTGATACAAATCAGCTTTATCCAGTATGAATAGTCATCCGTTAAGTGCTCAATAGAGAATCAACTTGAAATATGGCATGCCAAATTCCATTTCCATCACCCTCTAGAGATACTTTGTTCACGCAGAGTTACTACACAAAATGAATAGTTAAAAAACACAAAGGAAAAATTCATCCGAATATGAAGGCGATAGAAATAAATAAATAAAAAAAAATATAAAAAAAAACCATTTGCTGTTTTATCTTTCGTTATCACGCTTCTGTGGTGAAGCAAAACAAACAAGAAATCGCCAGTTCTTTACCTTTTATTTTTATCACTTTTTTTCCTCGCCAAATATCCTTGGAGGAATGGCGATGCTGTTGACCGCCGATCAATACCCTCTCCCCCCTCTATTTTTACACCCTATAGCACCTTCCATTACAACTGCGGATATTCAACTCTCTTTTCGTTTGTTCTGGAAGAAAGAAAGAAAAGTAAAAGAAAAGTTTTGAAAATACCCGAACTGCACTGCTGCTCGCGTGCGTAGTCGAAATTTGTTGAGATTCTTTTCCTTTTGAAATTGGAAGAAAGTGCTACCTTTCACTCGGCAAGGGAAACGGGAATATGTTAGCAACATGTGTATGTTTTTCTACCCACCCCACTCCCACATCTATGCAAATGAATAAGCAAAAGAATACTTCGAATCCTTTTTCTCTCCCAGTTTCTTTGGAACGATATGGTTTTTCTTTTCTTTTTTTTTTAGTCTTCCTATACTCGCGATGAATCGAAATACGAAGGGAAAAAAGGGTGAAATCGATTCTTTTTTTTTTTTTCTTTTTTCCCTCCTTGCGTATCCGAAAGAAGAGGGTGGTGCACTTTAATGGAGAAAAAACATGTGAAGTGAGCTCAATTTTGCATCATCCGAATGCGTACTGGCTATTAAGGTTTGTTTCCAAAGCCATTGAGGGAATAAGAGAATATGAAAGAGTTCACTCACGTCTTGATCATCTTCCACAACATTCTCTCTCACTCAGTGGCAACGAGGCAGAATTTGTAACTTCATCTTGAATATAAAAATATTCAGATATTATAACAAATAGCACTCTTGTTTGAAATGGAAGCATTAAATTCTTTTCTGGGGATTCCTTCACAAACTAAACCTAAATATAATGATCTAAATTATTTATCTTTGATGTTTACAGTTCAGAATGGTTAACAAAGTCTTTTCTAGGGTTGAACTGTTTATTTTAACTCCTGAAAAGAACTATTTTTAAATATATAATCACCCAAAGACTATGGTAGTTGTTAACCTTTCTTTGGCAAATAACTGCTTTTCGGAAAATATTTATAATTAGAAAGCTGAATTTATGTAGTACAGTTAGGAATGTTAAGAACTTACAATAATACCCTCCTATCTTTGGCAACATAGATATAAGCAGACATGAACAATCAATAACTTATCTTCCTTTGTTCGTCTATTAGAACTAATCGCTGATTGGTTACCGCTCGGGTTCAAACAATTCAAGAATTCGAATTTTACCTTGGGTATATATGTTTGTAATGGCCCAGAATCCACCTGTCAAAATAACTCGTGTGAATAAAAAAACAACTGTTGAGCGACACTGCCAAACCAAACCACAGTTCATCAGCTGTTAGGTTTGAGCGTGGAATTTCCCACTCCAAATAGGGAAATCTTATTACTCTAATCCCTAACTTTGAGTACTATCTGTTCCTATATAATTATTTCATTACTAATATAATGTACTTTAGATATTTCATTTAAATATGAAATTTTTGCAAAAGTTTGATTAGAAGTAAAAAATGCATAAATTTGTAGAATTCTAATTCCATTGAATATTCATTATTCTATAGGATTTAATCAAATTTATTCGAAACTTCGATATCTTTCTGCAGTAATACAAGTATTATTGAATATAACCTAAATAAAAAATTATTAATATCACTTTTATAATTATTAAATTAATATCTTTTATTTGAAGAAAAAAATTTTTAAACTAAACATTTTTTTTTTCAATTTTCCTCCATATTGATATTTAATTGCACAGAAATCTGATCTGAATCATTCAAGCATTTATAAATGAATACGTGGAGTATAAACAACTTTCGAAAGCAGCAATAGCTTTGAAATACAGAAAGGTTGAACAGATTTCGACAATCACGGAACAGCCAAAACTCTATTATGATAATGTTGTAAGCTTAACATTTAATCAAACGAATTTTAATTAGGTATTCAAGAGTTTTTGAATTAGGAATTCATTTTCCAAAGTATAAACAAACATTTAAGAACCAACATAAATTGCGCTCTTCCGGTCGGAATCAAGTGTTAGCGATTTCGTCGTTGACAATTCTAATAAATATTAAGCTCATAGTTTGTGAATCCCTGATGAAAACAATAGCAATTTGTATCGCTAACTTGCATCTTCAGCATATTTTCTACAAATGGAATGACTCCCACGAGAGTCATAACAACGTAATTCTCGTTACTTACACAAAGAACTTGTCTATCCATTGAGATTTGTTCTATGTTATGGTTTTCAAGAACAATATATAATATTCCCTTAAAATGCTGACGTCCTCACTTTGTATCTTTTGGGGATACTAGTTGTTAAAATGTTACGAATATCTCAAATACAAACTAAACTACTAGGCATATTCTAATTTAAATATAAATGAGAAAATTAGCAATAAAAGATTCGAATGTTGCTAAAGGAACATTTTAATATAATCCAATCAGCGAATAGGAATTATTGAAATTGGGCTAAGATAGGAAGTTTGTTCTAAAACAATTATTGATGAAAAAAATCCGAAAATATAAATTATTCCGAATAAGAACACCTATGATTATATTCTTTTTTTAAGTAATATTAAGTTTAACCTTGAATATTTAAATGTTATAATAGAATTATTCAGAACTTTCCAACTTAGACATGTAAATGAACAGATGTAGACGAAAAGATCTAGAAAACAGATAAATTTTAAATTATGGAAAATAAAAACTAGACTAAACAATACTTAAATAAAATAATTTGTTTGTAAATTATGATCAATCATAAAAAAACTTTAAAATATATATTGTTGCAAATTAGATCAACTCGGCATATTTGGTTAAATATGAATGAGAAGAATCGAGAATATTCGATTGCTTTAAATTCCTTGAAGAACGTTCTACAATGAATAAGCGTAGAAGAAACTTAATTCAACCATAAAGTTTGTAGCTTCAACAATTATCAAAATTTTTGAGAAAAAAAACTGGAAAATATATTCTCCAATTTAGAATAAAAACATATCTTGTTTGCAAAAAATTGAGAATATTTATACATTGTAAAAAATGTTTAATGATTACCTTAACTTTATATTTTTAGTGATTTAGAATTCTATTTAAGTAGTATTGGTACCCAAGTAAGTTGATCCTCGCGGGCAAAATTTAACCATAGCATGACCAAACAAGAAACCAATTTAATTAGGAAGAACTCATCATAACCAGTTGTGAATAAGAGAAGGAATTAGGAGTTTTTTAATTTTATGATTTCAATGTAATATTCCTTAAAACATTTCTGACTAAATCCAGTTTAAAAATAATAATCCAAAGTAAATGATGGCCATAAAGTTTATTATTTAAGCAAATTATTGTAATTTTTGAAGAGAAAGGTGTGAAAAAAAGTATTTTGAATCAGAACAGTTCGAATGTTTACTTTCTAAAATAAGCGTTTATCTAAAAAATTCGAATATCTTAAAATTTATGCGAGTGTAAATTTAATATAATTTAATCAACAAATTCAAATAGCTGAAATTAAACTACTATAAAGTTTGTTGTCTAAGCAATTATTGAAATTTCCAAAAATATGAGTCCGTTTCATTGATGTTATGATGAAAAAATTTTAGTGATGTATTTTCATTAAATAACTCAGTCCCATGTATAAATTTCTCAATAAAACCATTCTCAAATATTAAACATAAAAATGGTCAGTGAAATAATATATATATATATATATATATATATATAACATTACTTCATTAATATTGAATTCTTAACTGTTTTTATACTTTTAGCAATTTACTTAAGCTGCATATATTAAATTATACATTATTTTATTAATTAATTGATTATTTTTATGTAACAAATTCCTCTCACTTTTAATGTATTGATTCTTTGTATGAACTATAAATTCTTGTGGTAAAAGCAGTCAGTAATATTTATATCAATTTCAGATGATGCCAAAAGCGGTGTTTTGAACTTCTATTTTGAACTTTCCATTCCTTGGAATTCTTCATAAAAGAAAACTTGGTGAGTGATACTTTCATTTCTAGTTTTATTTAAATTATTTTAAATTGTACGATTAATGTCATTTAGTGATAATTAAAATAAATATACCGAATCTTCAAGGAGAATTTGTATTCCATAAAAGCATATTTTATTATTATATAAACATAATAAAATTGTTTATTGAGTTTCCCAAGATCATTTTAATTAACTTAAAGCCCATAGAATCAGACATGTGTAATTTGAAATTTTCAAACTGAAATAGTAAATGGGGGAAAAGGCAAAGAAATGAAAAAACATGAAACTGTAAATCAATTTATTAACATCAGAAAGCATCAAAATAAAATTTATGTAATTTGATTAGTTACTGCAAATTGCGTTTTCTGTTGCTTATGTCTGATGAAAGAAACCACTGAACAAAGCCATTGGCCACACATTTTAAATCACAATCAACATAAGCAATGGAACTAGCGCCTTGACCAAGATGCATTAGCAAAGGAATGTTTCTTTCAAAAGAATGGTGATTTTGTTGTTGAAAAGAGTTTAACCGTTAAGGATTTTGATAGACTCTAAACTATCTCTACAACTTATTTGAGAATAATCTATGAATTAAGGCGTTCCTATCGAATTTGGCGTAATAAATTCGATAGTAACGTCTAATCTCATAGATTATATCGTAAGTGTTACATTAGAACTTGTAGAACATTGTTCTGAAAAAGCATATGCATGTTAAAAATCCCCATAAAGTCTGATATCCCTCTGCTGATGCAGTGTTGCTTGGCGAAAATAATGACATTTCATGTTTTGACCTTATTTCTTGAACATAATTCTAAATTACGAGGTAGTTGACAGAGTTAAGCAATCTCAATCGGAAGAAATTAGTAGTGTGGAACACACTGCAATAACCATAGATTACATAGTAAAATTTCCAATTCATTTACAAAAAATTATTCATTTCATTTTGAGATGGAATAAATACGAATACAAATACTGGTGAGATAACAGCGCCTCTAAGCGGATAATTGAGGGTACTACCAGAGGATAAAATTTTATGCAATCTGTAGAAAACGAATCTTTTGCTAATTAGTGCATAATTATTGATCTTTAATTTAATTTTGATTGTATTAGTACAAGGCTGGTTTATTTCAATAAAGCAGGGTATTTTTTTTATTAATTCAAATGCATAATTTTTTTAATTTAAAATATTGATAGTAAATACTAGAAAAAGTCATATTCATGTGAAGCATTTTCATATATTTCTATGAAAAACAAAGAAATCTTATTAACTAATAAAAACTATAATCATTCAAAATCGGACAAATATATCACAATTAATTTCATAATATGTCACAATTAATTTTAATTTTAATATTTTATACATACTAGGATTTCATTTCTTTATAACTTTTGAATTTGAATTTTAATGCAATGCATTTTATAATATAAAAAATTTGCTGTTCATTTTTACCATTGAGAATGCGGTGGTGAAGTTTTCTCCCAGAATATATTCTCCCAGAAGTTTTCTCCCAGAATATATCTCCTAGAATATATATTATAAAATATTCCGCCAGAGGGAGGTGTGTGCTCTAACTATCGTTTACCCACAAAATTTTTCAGAAAATTTGGCATTTTTTTCTCTTATTTCCAGATTAAGGTATCAGAAATTTTACTTATTATTGTGAAACTGTTTCAATAATTTAACCTAACTTCGTTCGTTATATAACTCCCCTTCATTATATAACTAGGGCGATACAATATCTCAAAAACTTTCGTTTTGTAGTTATACACCTTACGAAGAAAGAGGTGATAAAATTTAGAGAAAAAAAAAACTATTTTTCAATATATTTTCTTACTTAATTTTTTTATAATATTTATGTGTAAAAAAATCTAAATTTTGTCAAGAATTTTTTGACAAATATGTCCATATTGTTACAGCAAGTTTAAGAATAACATTAAAAATTATTATCATTATTATTGTTTAAAAATATGTAACATCTACAAAAAGTTATATATTTAAGAATTATTCTAACCAGTAATAATGTGACTTTAGTTTTCAAATCATTTTACAATAGTGTCTTAAATGAAAACAAATAGTTCCCTGAAACAATGATAGAATCTTACAAAAGAATTAATTTTTTTTTTTTAAGTAAGCGAAAAACTTACTGTTAAAATAAATTGGCACTCATTTTATTGAAGTAACATTTTCTTTCGGTTCCAGTTTGTGCCCCATCATTTAACCGAATTTAAAGAAAATAAAATAGCGAATTTCGAAAACAAGTGACCTTTCACTCCATTTGAGTGAAACCAGCTCTGGATACGAGATTAAAAAAAAAAAAAAAGCTAATCGAATCCACCATGAGTTAAACAAATTTGTGTTGAAGAGAGACCTATTCGATCAAAAGAGGGCGCTTTAAATTAGAGCTTCAACGAGGCTATTCCTATTTCTGACAGCAGGTGCAATAAAAAGGGTTGCTCAGTCTGAAAATCGTCTGCTGCAATGAACATTTTAATTAGAAACAGTTCATCAAGTTGTTCTTTGTTGTTTTGATTTCAGCGAAGTTTCTTATTATAAACATCGTAAATGAGTTGCTACAGACTGGATTTATGCCTTCTTTACACGATTTACATGTTACTTTTAAACTCCGTTTTTTTAAACTGAAAAGTTTCTAGGGAATTTATTCTGAGAGTTATAATCTGTTCTGCTTGTATTCGAAATTCATGAGGGGCTATTCATTACGGATGATGGTGTTTTAAATTAGGGGAAAACACAAATAGAGTTATGATTTCTAACATATTTTACATTTAATTTAGCAATTCATTACTTGTTAATATTTGAGTCGTAAATTACGAACAATTTTATCCTACTTTATCTTTGGTTTTAACAGAATAAAGTAACCATAACAATTGCAGACGTTTTCAAGCAGTTATTAATATTAATTTTTTTACAAAATACTTTATAACTATTCTGCCTATTACTAACAGTTAATTTATTTACTTAAGTCAAGAAATATTTTGTTACCATTCTCAAATTTCATATGTGAATGCAATTTTTTTTTAATTTATAAAATATTCAATTTTTTTAACTTTATTTGCTATTTTTATCACTAATTTTTAACTTTTAATAATTTTGAATTATAATCGTTTATCAATGCTAGAGCAACTCAACCTTTTTAATCTTATTTGAAATATTTTGTCTCTGTTCTTCCAATTTCAATAACTGAAATATATTTTCTATGTGTAATATAGATTTTTTTAATTGTAAGTAAAATAATTCATTCTCTTTCCAGCTATTATAGCCTATATTACTTTTTTTTTTAAATTGGAAGTATTTATTTAGACTGAAAATTGTTACAATAATTTGCTAGGTAATTTTTACTTACAAAGCATGATATAATACGAATTTTAAAAAATTAGCAAAATTCCAAAAAACTAGTAGCTAATTTATAATTTTGAAGATATATATATATATATATATATATATATATATATATACTCATGTTTATAGTAATATATAGGCATGCATGAACGCTTAGTAATAAGTTTTAAGCTGAATTAATATTAAACAGAAAATTTACTTGCTAATAAAATTCTGCTAATTTTAATTAAAGAAAATTAAAAGAAAACACACTAAGTTATAAATAAATCATTGAAAATATGAAAATTAATTATTAAATAAATTATGATGCTAACAAATAATATGTGTATTTTCATTAGCCTCATATAATTTATTTAATAATTCAAATAATATATATTTTTGTCATTATTTATAAATGTTTTGCATATATAATATTATTAAGCGTTGATTAAGAGACTTAATAATTACTTAAAACCTTAATTAAGTTATATTTAGCATTTAGTTTTGTATCAAGCAGTTAAAAATATTATTGTAAGTAAATAAAATATAGCTAATTATTTGATTGTATAAACTTAATCTTTCCTTAGAAATTTAAAAAATGCCTAAATTAATAATTTCAATTATATTTAAATTTCTCGATTAAAGCTGCCTGATTATGCGAAAAAAAGAATTTTATACCCTCATAAATCATAATTTTTAAATCAATATTCCAAAGCTTTCGAACCTTAATTGATAAAAATTATTGGAAATAGATTTAGAGAAAGTTACTGAGAATCAATTAAACACATCTCCGTTATTTCTCATCATTTTGCTTTTAATAACCTCTTATTACTAAATCACATTTACTTCGTCTGCTTATGACGTCTTTCTAAAATAAAGTTAGTGTCGCAAACAATTTCTGAAATCTAATTATACTGGAAATTACAGAAATTCGTAGAAAATTATTTAACAACAAATTTAAACAAAATTAACTTAATACGTAAACTGATGCATAAACGACAGAAATGTTGAGAATATTGTTTTATAATTAATTTTCTTTTTCATGATTTGAATTTGATTATAAAAGTTTATTTCTGAATGAGGTATTTTCAATTAACTGTGATTTACACAGATATTGATGTAATTAACTTTAAATTGAACGTTGATCACAATTTCTGTTTCACTTACCCCAATTTCAACTAAGATTTCTATTTTAGTGAAATTTTATTTTAAACTACATTTTTTAGTTTAATGATTACGATTATAATTTAATGTCAATGGGAAATAATTTAAAAATAATCCCACACTGATGTTGGAATTTAATTTTTTTGCACACCTTTTTGTTTACATTTTCATTTATAGATATTCAATCTCCTTTAAATATTAAGAGTTTTTTAATATAGATAGTAATTAAAAATTGATTATGACATTCATAAGTTTACAATTTTCTCTTCGTTTTTTTTTTTCTTTACATTACCTATTGTTTATACATTTTGAACCAAAAGTTAAGCAAATATCACATTATGCACGTGAAAACATTTGACATCCGATGGCTTAGTGGTTAGCGTTCCTGACTCGGAGGTTAATGGTCCCGGGTTCGAATCCCATTTTGGGCATGGTGTTTCGTTTCTGCCTCTGAATCTGTCCTTTCTTCTAAGATTATGGATGAATGTGGCTCCTCCTGTAAATGGTCTTACGGTGGTGTGGCGTGGGTAATGTTATTCACCTCCGTGATTTGGTTCACAGGTAGCCACCGGGTAACGCTAATTGAGTACCAGTTTTCGGCCTTGTTATGGCGAAGGGTTAGTCACCTGGTGCCTGCCTTTAGAAAAAAAAACGGAAAAGCATTTTATTCTTCACCAAAAATTTTAATCTTGCTCTAAGATTTTCAATTTTTTCTTCCAGAATATTTTTTCTTCCGAATATTATCCATTCAGCGACATTAGATAACTCTTAGAAATTAATTGGGGTCGGATGAAAAGTATGGCATTGGTTAAAAAATTAATTAATTAACACTTTGAGAGAGATTATACGCTGATTAATTTCTGTTTTAATCAACTAATTCACATAAATCTATAGAAATGTGTCAATATTTAGTTAATTAATTTAAAAGTCTCGCCTATATCTAATGATAGGTTTATACCCTTCAAATGATTCCGTGTTCGATTCAAGCCTATACCTAATAATGAAAGATGCTTCTGCTGTCTGCAAATATTGGTTAGATGCGTGCTTGAGAGTTTACTGGATTTTTATCTTGCAATTTGTATAAATACGACCCTCTATATAATAGAAGTACTGAAAAAACATATAAGGTGCTTATTTAAATTATATATTCTATGCGATATGAAAAAAATAAATATTTACTAGTTCAGTATCCTTAAAACCTCTTGAGCATTTTGTTTACATAATGTATAATGAGGATACTATATGAATACCAGAGGTCACATGCTAAAAATAAAAAGTAAGGAATTTGAAAAGATAAAATAATTTAAAACTTGTGCGAAGAAAAAATTGCAAAAAAATGCAAATGGTAAAACTCGGCTTGCTTAAATATATTCAAGTAAACGCATACTATACCAGGAGATTTCTATAACTGTTAGAAAAGAATTTTAAATGTAATATTCTCTGTTAATTTTCAAAACTAGTTATTTACTATTTAAAACTAAAATCAACACTTCTTTATATGCCCATTAAATATTCAATATCAGTGTTCAAGAAATTGGAGTTAATTTCCTTACCTTAATTGGCTGAGAAACTTTGTTCAAATCAATTATTCAATTTTCACAAAATCTTTAAAAAAAATAGGGAAAAGAAAAAAAATAGTAAATCGAACTGGGAATTAACAAGAAATCATCTGAATGAAAATACCAAAGATTAATTTAACTAATGCACTTACATCTGTTCTTTTTCCTAAGAGTTAATTTTTTCGGAAGTTAGGGTTAAGAAAATGGTTTTGTTTAAATTATTTCTGATGTCATTGTAGTATTAAATTTTATTTTAAGCAGTAATACGATCAATAGCAAAAAAAAACTAAATTTTTTTTTCTTTTTCTTGTAAATTTACATAAATTGTAAAAAATTAATTATTTCTGACTTCAGAGTATGTTTCGATTTCTAAATCGAATTTTAAAAAATATTATTAAATTGTATATTTTCGAATATTTTATTTTTTGGAAATAAGAGTTTATTCTCTATAAGGGTCAATATCTTCTTTCAAAATAGAAATACTTTTTCTTTAATTCCTACGAAGCATGTTTTATTTAACTATAGCAAGCAATTTTATTTATTTGAAACGAAATCGCTTTAAAAAAAAATTAAGTTCACTTAAGCCGAAACATTCGTTTTAATTAAAACTAATGCTTTAAGTTTTCCAGAAGTTAATGATTTACTCCTTTCTAAACTAAAAGCTTACATGTAAATTTAGTTTTTTTTTAAAAAAAAAAAAAAAGTTAATGTAAATTTTCTGATTTCGCTGATTAATTTTTTTGAGATTATACTATTTGAACAGAAATGTATTTTAGAACTATTATTAAGATCAAATTTGAATAAAAGAAATTCTACACATTTATTTATTAAGAATGTGAATCTTTAAATTCAATAAACTATTTTCTATCTTAAAAATATCATACTTTTTTTATTCAATTTTGAATCAAAGGTCATTTTTAAGTTTTATTAACTTTATCATCACAATTTTTTACTAAAATTACTAATAATAAATTACAAGTTCAAGTCTGCTAGAAAACATTTTCTTATAAATTTTTATTTCCTAATAAGAAAAAGTTGAAATTTTTACAAAAATTGTTTTAAATTCCATTAAAAAAATGAAATTAAAAACTGTATTTTTATTTTAAAAATGTAAAAAAACAGAATTAAAAAAATAAATAAATAATTTAAAATTATTATATAATTTTGAATTGTTTTATAATTTTAGTAATAATTTTAAAAATAATAAAATTAAAAACAATATAATTCAAATTAAAATTCAGTCTTCAGTTTACAAAATTAAAATCTATTTATTTTAAATTATATTTTTAATCCTGCTTTTTTAAATATGTATTTGTAAAAACAAAGTTAACTTTTGTTAAACTGAATTTTGTGCATCAGAAAAATCTTAATTCAGAAAACTTAATTTTACTTCATATCTTCTTCAATTTAAGCACTTAATTAAATTTTTATTCATTTTTTAATTTTAAATTAACTTTATATTTTCAGAAGAAATTTAAAAATTTTGATTGTTAACCAAAAATTCTTTTGAAAATATATAATGCCACTCTACCTAAATATTTATATTTCTTATACTGTAGAAATAAATTTCTATTTTCAGAAGAATCTCTAAAAATTTTAATTCAAAACCAAACAATTCTTTAGAAAATATATTATGCCACTCAACCTAAATATTTATATTTATTTTACTGTTAAGATAAAAGATTTAAGTAATGAATGGGGGTTTAAAACTAAGAAGATTTTTTTCTGGCTGTAGAAGATCTAAAATGCTAAAGGTAAGAATAATCCTTAAATAGAAAATTAATTTTATTATCTAAATTTCAGAAATGATCTGCAGTTATCATTTTATATGTGAATTAAAACGTTAAAAATCTGCTAAAATTAACCAATCTGATTGATTTTCTGAAAACTTGATATTTTACAGGGTTGCCAAACTATATGTGGAAAAGGCTTTTAAAAATCCATTTAACTGGATTAAATAGGTAAAATCTCATGTATTTTAAATACATAGACCATTAGATGTTAATTCGAAATAAATTATTTCTTAATTAGATTGCAAAAGGAATGTAATTAGTTTAAAATCTATGACGTTCACATTTTATTAAAATTTTGTTAAATTAACTTTGTCTTTAATATAATATTATCACACGCACATATATTTTGATGAGTTGTTTAAATCAACTAGAATCAATTTTAACGATCAATTAGAATCTCTTCTGCACTTTGTAAAGCTAATATAGGTTTAGCCCTTAATCTAAATTCTGTAAGACACCACTTAAAATATAATTGTTGTCCTCTTATCTAAGTACAGATTATCTTATTCTCTCGGTTTGTACTACATGATAATTTAATGGAAACAATAGATTTGGAGAATATCACATGAAAATGGTATTATGCTAGTCTGATGGCAAAGCTCAAATGCAACCACCTTAATGCCTCGCACTTCGAATGTCACGTCATCCCCAAAACAGTGAAGCACCCGCAGGTGATTCTAAATTCCTAAACCCCAGATAGCGTTGCGTGAACGCGGCCCTATCGGAAAATTACCTCTCGGTAAAATAAATCTCCCCAGTTATTTCGAGACTTTAGAAAATCCTGGCGATGACCTGCAACCCCAGATATAGAGCCTTAAAGCGTCGTCGCGTATCGAATTCTGGTGTGCCTTTAAGCCAAGCCCTCCCCCTCTCTGGCCCTCCCCCACCCCCGCAAGTTTTAGAGGACAGCACTCGTATCGACCTGGGTGAGCGAACGTGAGAATAAGGAGCTCCAGATAAATTCCAACCTGCAATAATCCAGCCATTTGTGTAAGAGAATCGCTTTGTGTTCGGATGTGCCACCGTTGTGCGAGCGTGCGTGGGAGGGGAAGGATTTCCTCAACTCTTAATCTTCGGCTCCTGTCATCGGAGATGCATCCCTGGAGAGGGTGACCTGCAACGCGAAACGTTATTGCGAGTCAAAATTAATGATTCATCTCCGGCAACCTCAGATTTCGAGAACAATCGTCGATTCCGCCACCTTCCAGGCCTGACAGTTATTTGAGAGGGGAACACATCCGCGACGTGTAATTAATTTCCTATAAGCCTTCTGTCTGACTGTCTGTGGAGGCCCTTATTCACTTCCGGCAGAACAGCTTTCTTGTGCTCGGCTGCGCCACCCTGGTATGCCCCTTCGTCAGCACGCGCGGAATAATTAGATTCCACGGACAAATGCATTGTGTGGACGGATGGGTGACACAAGGGGCTTTCCATTGTGTGGATTTGATTCCGTCGCCAACTTGGCAAACATCCGGTTGTGCTCCACTTAAGTTATTTGAATAATGCACCTTACTTCACAAGAACGTGACGTGCCCTTAATATGTTTCGAATCTATCTTCAGGAACCAACATGGCTACTCGGGTCTATAAAAATAAAATCCTTATTTTTAAGTGGTTTGCCCTACACCCTTTTGTCTGTGATCGAATTCAGAATGCGGTACTGTATAGAATGAAACTTATATTGGTCTGTCCTCTTCTAGCAAATTCGAAACATTGTCTGCTTTTTCATTTCCATATTTTAACAATAACGTCAGATCTCATCGACAAGACTTTTGGTGGACTGTAGACTTTTTGTTTTTTTTTGCACTTCACACTTACTCATAGACACGACAACAACAACAATAATAACGTCTGTAATTAAATTAAACCATAATTAACACTGATTACACATCAATGTAATGTTGCTTGTACCACGATATACATCGTACTGGAAATCTGCTCACTTCAAAAATGAAGGCTTAGTCGTTTCATGACACATTTATATGTAAAATCAAGAGATAAATAAAAATATGCACAACATCGAATCTCATGCTCTATATCATTTTTAAAAAATAAAGATTCTTATTACTTTTTTGTTTTAATAGGCATTACTTTTGCCCGTTGCAATGCTTATGCTTTGAATTTTTTCATTTTCAGTGCACCACCAACCTAAAAATCATTGAGAAGTGGTTGTAAAGAGACTTCAATATTTAATAATGTGATAACTCAAGTGATTTGCTTCTTACCATTTTATTTCGACTGAAGTTCAGTGATTCATTTTTAGCTACTCTATTCGTGAGCCTCGTTTCAATTTAGCGAGCACGTTTAGAATGAAGTTAAATGTAAATATCTTTGTTTTTTTCAAATCGCAGTCTTTCCAGAAAATTTGTCCACACGAAAGCTGGTAAGTTTGACCCGTAAATTCATAACACAATTATTAGAATCTGGGAAAAAATATTTTTTTTTGTTTAGATTCTTTAATTAGATTAAAGATATTTTATGACGTATATATTAAATCAAAATTAAAGTAGCATTACAAAGATAAATGCTAAAAAAGAAAATAGTAGTGTATTTAATTTGAGCCACAATAAGTTTTAGCCTTTTGTTAAAAGGTTTTCCTATGTTATGATTTCTTAAAATTTATTTATTTCTAATTAACACTAACAAGATTTGAACATTGCGAATAACATTCTGAAATGACTTTAAAAATAATTAGGCTTATTTATGAATCACAAAAGAAGAACTTCGTAAACTTACTCTGACATACATATATGGTAAAACATAGCATCTATCTTCTTTTAGTTAACAGTGGCTGTGATAGAAACTAACCCCCCTTAAATCCATTGGACACGGTTCACTATTAAGCCCCTAAGGCGAACTTGAGATATAAATAAAATAATTATTGTCCAAATACAAGGTGCGTCTATTGAATTCTAGAATTGCATGTGTAGTATATGAATGAAAATGGGTAGAAACACGTCATCATGCGGTTGTCATAATGTAACCGGTGTGTTGTCCACCTAATCAAACTGTCAACAAAGAGTACTGCCAAACTGTTTTGCATCAGTTAATGAAGTGAGTACACCGAATATTGATGAAGGCAGCTGACTCCTACCGCACGACAACACGAAATTCCACTGTGCTTTCAATGTGAAGCGAATTTTGACAAAATATGACATCGTAGAGTTCAATCATCCATCGTATTCTCCTGATTTGTCATCTACAGACTTTTGCTTATACCCAAATCCTAAGACTACTCAGAAAGAGCATTAATTTCAGGACATAGAGAACATTCAGAAAAACGTAACCACTCAACTTCAAAGCACATCTTCGAGGGACAAAGGAAGCGAGTTTCCGGAATTTGTACCGCAGTGCACAATAGTGTGTTACTGCCAAAGGTGATTATTTTGAGGATTATTAAAAGTGTATTTGCTTTTTATTATTCACTCCGTTATATTAGCCCTAGTTCAGGAATTAAACAGACACCCCTTACAAAATCTCTGTGTCTCATAATGAATAATTAAAGCCCAATTTCAAAAAAAAATAAAATAAAAAAGTTGTTACTATCTGTTATTTTTGTCTGTAGAATAGTTTAAAAATATTTATAAGAATAAAATTTATTTATTTTTTTATAAAATTATATTTTTTTATAAAAAAAAGATATTTATTTCTGTTATCTAAGCACTGATGCGTTTTAAAAGTCTTACTCAATTTCTAATCTCGGCAAAGTGCAAAACTAAAAACTCAGACAGTATTTTAAAGATTTATTTTTTTTTCTCTCAAATTATGTTGCCACCCATCCTGGAGAAAAAGAGGGGGATAAAAAGAAAACAAAGCAGGGGAAAAACTGAAATAACGGTCACCGACTTTTATCCGGACAAAAATCGGAAGTCAGAGCGAATCATTAATCCAAGATAACTTGCATTCAGTTCCCTCCCAACCACGGGTTCTTCTCTCCACCCCCTCTTTAGAAACGAGCCCAACCCTCCACCCCCACCACACGTTTCCCTCAAAAATCAATTTCAAAATGGAATTTCCTCGTTCCAGGAAAAGGAGAAAAATTGTCCATTTAAATAATAATCTCGTGAACGCGAGGACGCTTGAATATTTTTCCCGGTTGAAAGAACTGGTAGTACTCAAAGAACTCCTCCACATCCACCCTCTTCTCGTCTTTAAAAAAAAATTTCCACCCACACTAAATAGATTTTTTTTATACGAAATATATGGATATTAAGAAAGCACGGATAATAGAACATGAAACCGAGTGAAAAATGCTGTTGAGAGTTTTAGGAAAAAATTATCCGATTGTCCGGAAAATGATCCAGTTGTTAAGTGGTTACAAAAAGAAAAAAAAAGAGATTTGATTTTGCAAGTAAAAGCTAAATTGTGTGTACCTATTTTTTTGCAACCTAATATGGGATGAAAGGCCAAATTATGTTACATTTGATTTGCTCGTGGAACTTTATAAAGAACGGAAAAATTTTAACTTTTATTCAGAATCATTTTGAATAATGAAATTTTGTTTTAATCATAATCGTTTGAATTTAGAATTATTGAAAAATATCACTTTAAAGGGATTTATTAAATAGCTTGTTTCGAAGTGACGTCATGATTACAGAATTATAAACTCTTAAATTAAAAAGAAAAAACAATCATTTTTGTTACATGTATATTTTGCTTAAAATCAACGTAAAACTTCATTAAAATGAAATATGTTTGTTATGTTGTTAATATAACTCTTGTCAAGATAAACTTTTATTTATTTTTAATAAGATATATAAATTATCTAATTATTAAAAATCATACATAATATTGATT
>JAPDSC010084492.1:38313-50953 GCA_026290005.1 Latrodectus geometricus | reverse complement strand
ATATATATATATATATATATATATATATATATATATATATATATGCACCAGAAGTGTCACCAATCCATCAAACTTAACAAGCCAAAATCAAACTAGGAGAAACAGCACCAAACGATGATTAAAATATTATTTAATCATCGTTTGGTGCTGTTTCTCCATTAAAATGAACATGAACAATTAAAATGAACATAGCACACAAGTGTGTGTATATCAAATTCCTCACTATTGTATTTAATTACTCGAATAGGTGACATTTATTTTACAATTTCATTCACATGTCTTCATGCATATTTATTTCTGAATGAAAATTATAGAATAAAATTGTCATCTACATGCAAAGCTCAACTATCTTATAGCCACGCGAAAAATCAAATATTATCAAACAAAAAAAAAACAAAACAAAACTGCAGAAATCAAGATATAACAATTCAAATAATGTTCTATCAGTATAACTGAGTTCAAAGTATTTATAAATAGTATTATTTTGCTAATAATTAATTAAATTGAATTAATTATAAGGAAAATAATACTATTTATAAATTTCGTATACTCATTGAAAACTTGTTGTTCTACCAGAATGCTGCCCTGAGTTAGGCTTTATCAGTTAAATGGAAGTGCATGGGAATCTTCATAATTTGGACCAAGTAGAAGAAATACCAAATACTTGACCTGCTGCCCCAGAGGTATCATTTCACTTGGAGGACATTGCGAGCATGACATAATTAATGTGCTCCATCCACTTTTACCGAACACAAAGATTCTTCGTTTAAGCCGAGATTCGAACTCACTCCCTTCTAATTACGAGAACGACACCCTAACCAAGGAGACCACTGCGGCCATCATAAAAAAATTGTTTATATGCTTCCTATATATCATAGCTCAAGAAAGTATTTCAGAAAGAGTGATATAATGATGTAATTAAAGCATAACTTTAATCAAAAAAAAAAACTTCATACATAGTATTTATAGTGATTACTTAGGATTGTATATAAAAGAAAATATTTTTTAACCCAAATATATATGTAACACTTCTCATTTTACAAGAATAATATAAGGTTGGGGGAAAAGTAATCCATTATTTTTTCGGTAGACGTCTGTAGTGATCGATATCTCGTGAGGTATCTATCAAACAATTTCAGATTTATGCTCGTTGGAAAGGTGACATTTGACACTAAAATATCCTCTTGCGGTTTTTTGTTTGATTAATTCAGTTACGAGTACAAGGTTTTAAAAATGGAAGACAACAAACGGAAAATTCGATACATTTTCGTTTTTCTCTTGTAACGGCGAAAAAGATAGCCGGGTGGCTAAAATTGTGAAAGGTGTTTATTGTCCTATATAAGACTGTAACAACCAGTTACGTACAATTTTTGTTTCGTCGATTCCGTTCGGGTATTTTTGATGTTAGAGATGCACCTCGCATGTGGATACAGCATCGTCGAAAATGTCTATAAAATATCAAAAATGATCGAAATTAACCGCATGTCAGCAGTCGTAACGCGCAAGACCTAAAAATCTACATGAAAGCTGTTTTAAACCTTTTTACGAAGCGAATCCAAAAGAAGTTACATAAAGTTCACGTAAAAATAATGGATTTCTTTTTCCCCAAACTATGAATAAGATATCGCTTCATTTGTAACTTTCTATTTCATTTGAAAATTGTTTATTACAAAGTAAAACGAACTTTTATTCGATAAACTGCCACAAATCTTTTGGTACTCACAATAAATTTCTATCAAATGTGCAAAATTGACTAACACACTGCAGAACTAATTTACTAACCCTTACGTTTCGAATCCAAGTGCCAACAAATGTTACCTAATGTTATTTTAATTCTAAAAATATTTAACAAAGACATTTCCTGCCGCTTTCGCCGAAACCACTTACCCATTAGGATCGGCATGGAGGCTTACATTGTCACCAGGCATTTTGGAATTCCACGCTGTTGAAAATGATGTGCGTACACCCCATTCCACGTCCCCCATTTCGCTCAGAAGATGAAATGGCTGGTCCTGCCTCACTCTCCGGAATGGCTTCCTTGCCTGGCATTGTTTAGACACCGAGTCGGACTCCGCTAATGAGCTCAAATCGACGCAGAATGCTGCTGGTGGGGGGCTTTCGTTCCTTTGACCATTTAAACAAAGTGATGAGATTAGCTGGATGGTTGCTGGTGTGCTTCTGGAAAAAGGAGGTGGCCAAACGTCACATTCCCTGTAATCGAAAGTCGTTTGAGATTAGAAATTTTCTTCCGATTATTCCTGCGAACAATCCCTGAAGGATTTCACCACAAAATTCTATTTCTAGTGAAATAAAGTGTTTTCATTGAAAATCTGTTTACTTGACGTAATCCTTTGAAAACAGAATTGTAATAGAACAGAAATTTTGTATGACAAACACCTAATTTATTATGATACTGTCAATTTCTGATTATATACTCAGAAAAGTGTATAAACTAATTTTATATTATATCATCAAACTTTCCTTAAAGTAGAAAATGTGCATTTTTTTGGGGAAAATATTGTGATTTAAAAAAAAAAAATCTATAAGTGTACAAAACACACTTTAGATATTTAATAGGAAGGGAGCAATGATGCAAATATTTTTTGCTACTCAAAACAATTAACTGGCAATTTTGTTAGAGAAAAATCCACAAACTTCTATTCTTGGAATGATAAAAGTACTAGAATAGAATGTTACATTGTTAAAATTCACTCCATCGCGTCAAAGTGGCCTTACAAGATCAATGCCAGTTATGATTTTAAACTAATTACAAATTCTTGAGACAAGATTTCGAAAGGAAACATAGTATTTAATTTTTATTAGAAAAAGACCAACACGCGGTGAATGTAGCTTTCACTGCATTCTAAGCAGCCATTCTCAATTCGACCCAGAAAATTTGAAATATAAAATAATAAGGATTTTATTTATATAGATGAAAAAAGTAAGAAGATTCTACAGTACTGTATCTACAATTGTTGTGTTAGCTGGACTACCTCCACTACACCCCAAATTAGAACAATAAGCGCTTAAAACATTGGCAATCCCACTTCAAAGCGTCATTTGCCTAAAAGATTAAAATTCCCCAACAGATTCCGTCGAAGACTCTGTACATAAAGACATCATCATTTAGTTTGTGTTATTGCAATACTACTCTGTACTTTTCCCCCATATTCATTAAAAATGCCTATCTAGTAATAATTATAGACGACAACCAAAGGACGAGATCGAATATATTTTTGCAACTCCTCTTCATATCACATATATATTATCTATATTATAGGAGAAACATAAAACTTTAAGTGATTTCTGACGTTTATTAGCCCTCTCTCCCTGACATTCTTCAGTTAGGTCGGGCATCGAACCCGTTACCTTTTAAACACAAAAATGACCCTTTTCCTCAAAGGTCTACTTTGTTTGCTTCTCAGTTTTTAAATCATGATTAACTAAGCGGTTGAGCAACTTAACTGCAAACTCCACTCTTCAAAATTTTACATTACAATATACAGGCCGATCAACAAAATTGCTTCTGGCTGGGTCTGTATCGAACACTCTCTCTGCCAGTTGTTGTTTGTTCTTAATATTTTACATTTATCTCAATATTCATGATAGTGTAGATTTAAATTATTTTTTTTAATTCTAATGGCGGGCACCCTTGAGCAAGTAAGTACATTAGCCCATTTGCCGCAACAAGGCCGGAAACTGCTACTCATTTTATCGTTACCCGGTGGGCACCTGTGAACCAAGTCACGGAGGTACGAGTAGCATCGCCCACGCAACAACACCACAAACCCGTTTATAGGGTGGGCCACATTCATCCATCTTCTGAGGAAAGGACAAGAAACACACAGAGAGAGAAAGTAAAGTACATCCATGCCCGAGCTTGGATTCGAACCTGTCCGTAGTCAGTTACGCTAAGACAGGTTGGGCGGCTAGATTTAAATTATTATTAGCATTGTTTAACAGTATTTTTACAATTTCGATGGTCATTAAAAATTTCTTTTGTGCCAAATCGGCCACAATTAATTTAGCTGGAGACATCACACTTTGTAAATGATAGAATGCCCTTGTTTATGGAACAATTATTTATAAACTTTATTGAAATAAATATAATTCTTGT
Source organism: Latrodectus geometricus (assembly GCA_026290005.1). Classification (NCBI taxonomy): domain Eukaryota; kingdom Metazoa; phylum Arthropoda; class Arachnida; order Araneae; family Theridiidae; genus Latrodectus; species Latrodectus geometricus. Next base: position 46,836 of record JAPDSC010084492.1, on the reverse strand, counting down.
TTAAAGCACAATATATCACAGTTTTTCAATGACATCGAAAAGTTAAAAACGCACAAATTCAAATGCTCATAAATTTACTAATTTGTGTTATGACACGATAGTCAATGAAATTGAAATTCGAAAAGCAGATAAAATATTATAATACTTTTGTCTAATAAAGAAATTTACTGAGCAAAATTTATCCAATAGTTTAAGTGAAGTTGAGATAATAAATGATTGTACTTAATATCCTGTCTCGGAAATATAGATATAGAATTCCATAACATAACTTATTTTCTTTAGCTTACCCGGTCAATTCGTCAATGAAAACTATTGATGAAACCGAACTTCGATCTGCTTTGGGTTGAGCAAACAGCTGAATAGAAAAACATTTAAAACAGTTGATATTTTATTATGATTCAGGAAAATCGCTAAATAAACATAGATCTTAATTTAACATTGAGTTTAAGCTAATTTCATTCAATATTTAGTGAAAAATTTAAATTTTTTAAACATCGAATAAAGTTTTTATATAAATTAATGTTTACAATTAGTTTAAGTGCTCATTCTTTTCTCATTATTTGGAATCCTAATGATTTCACTCTAATTTAACAAATATTTGTAAATTTTTCTTATTTTTGTAATTTTTAAAATAGTTTTATTTAAAGGTTTAAATTTTTTAAATAATCTGCTTTAATATTTGCTTTACAAAAATCCTAGATTCTTATAAGACAGATTATTAAGATTTTAACTGCTTATTTCTGCCGATATATAAACTTAAAAAGAAGCAACCAGTTTATATTTTTTTAATTACCAGCAAGATAGAGACAGATACCATAACTACCATTCTTCTATTTATGCCATACCTACACTTTCATCCTTTTCAAACCAAAGGAAAAATATTAAACGAAAAAGATTATTATAGGACGAAAAGCACTTTTTAATCAGAAATTGACTTTTTTATTTTGGATTAAGTATTAAACAATGCTACACTCCGAACTCGGACTCAGTGCTTTTCTTAGAATATTTAAAAATGAAAATAATTCAAGAATACACATAGTTACCAATTTAAATAATGTTCGCTTGCTAAAATATAAATGTGAATAAAATAAAAGCACAGTTACCGTATAATCCATCATACCAAGTTTTGAGCTTGGTGATGTTTTTGACGGATTTCCTTCTTTATCTGGCAATCTGGTTCTTATGACGTCATAGAGATAGAAAGAATTATGTTCAAAATTCTAATTTGGCAACCCTAGTGCTTATGTTATCGTGAAGAAATTTAGAACATTTTATTCCATTTTCGTATTTTAATTAATATTCTTATATTTTCATTTTTTAAAATCTTAATAGTTCAAAAATATATATTTACGCTTCTTATTTATCAAATTTACATTTATTATTCAAATGTATAAGCTCTTTTAAAGAATTTATTACGTCACGATTACGTCAGCTTGGCAATATATTTTCTTAGCCAAAAAGAAAAAAATAGGCATGATGAATCAATACGCGGCACCTGTGTAAAAATAAGTATTTTCTTATAATTAATTTATTAATATTTATTTATAAAAATAAGTATCTTCTAATAATTATTATGAAAAAATATATCTAATAATTATATTAATTAAAATAAAATAATATTTGATCAATCTTATTAAATTTATTATTTTTATAATTTATATTTTATTTGTTTCTTTAATAATGTTTTTAATTTCTTTAGACTTTTGACATTTAAATTGAATTTCACGTTATTGAAGGTTCACATTCAAAATTTTTTGCCACATGACTTAGTTGAAACTATTCATGTGGGGCCAACTTGTAAATAAAATGAAGCGTTTTTTTAGGTAACACTTACATCATATTTATATACCCATTTAGTATTCTTGAGAATTAAACTTTTATAAATTTGTTTCCTATTTAACACTAGATTTGATATTCTGAACTTTAAATTAAAATTTACAAGGTTTAAGGTTCGAAAAATCTTTCATGATTTGTTTCTGCAAAAGTCAGTTGAAACTCAATGGTCAGTTTGTAATTAATACGAAAAATTTTTAAGTAATAATTGCATTAATTTAAAGTAAATATTTAGTACTTTTAAAATTTAAACTTTCGTATTTTCTTTCGGCTTAATACTACTTTTTAATTTCTTAATAACTTAGAATTGTAAGTGAATGTTTTCAAATTTAGAATCGAAAACTCTTTCAGGTTTTCTTACTGGAGAACTCTGCATGAACTATTTCCTCAGTGGTCAACTCGTAAGCAATGTGAAACCTTTTGAGTGATTTTGTCTTTGCTTAGAACAGTCCCGCGTGGCAGGCAATCATTCTCCATATACGGTAACAGCTGCCACACGAAAATCGATGGGGGCCCACAAAGATATCGATATTTCGATATATCTGCACCGGGGTGGTGGAACAAACGACCTACGCGCCTCATATCAAGAACCTAATCTCTCTCATACCAGTTACTATAAAGTTATATTGAGAGGCTGGGAGAGTATTTTTTTTTTATGCCAGGTCTTTTCATATCTGTTTTTTCACACTTTTAATCGATAGGAAGAAGGAATATGTAGTCGGTAAAATTGGCAGCTTGTTGGAAATTACTTTCCCCGCCAACTGATATTTCTATCTGGAAAAATTGAAATCTTTTCATTTCTTTGCATTTTTTTTCTTAAAGATGCAGCTTTTTTTATTTGATAAAATTTCCTGTCGTGTTTAGGCATTAGAACGAAAGAAAATTAAGGAACATTTTCAGTTCCATTTCGAGAGAGGAAAATTCTAAAGGGAATAACGGAATTTTTAGCAATTTATTCAAGTTAAATAATTATTTGTTTATAAATTAGTTGTTTGTAAGCTTTTTTAACACATCGTTTCTTTTTCAAGTAAAAATTTGCCTGTATTCATAGAAATTGTCTCTAAGTGGAAGATGCAGTAACGTATGTAAGAGACAAGTAGAGAGCCTTAACAGTATTTTTCGATATGATGCTATATTAAATTAAGTATAAGACAAATATTGGATTTAGTAATAAGGCTTAAAGTGGATTATTTTAAGCATTTATGTTACTTCATAAATATGATATTTAGAGCTGGGAATAATATTGCTATTGTAAAATATTCTGCATTATTACCTAGCCCTACCACCTAATGGTAGTTAACAAATTTTAACAATGATGAAAGATTTTTATAGTGCCAAAAAATCATCAAAATCTTTTCTAAAGTCGTCAACTGGCTCGAAGTGTACAGAAGATGATTCATTATTTATCAACAGAAACAAATGATTGTCAGTAATTATATTGGACTCATTCGTTGGATATTTCTAAAAATTAGAGCCAAATATTACTAATGTATTCTTGACCAGTTTTGCAGCATGATGTCTTGCTTTATCAAAGAACAATTTCATAATAAGAAAATCTTCGCCATTTAATGAAAGTTTTTGGCTAATTTTTTCCCCCACTTTTATCAATTGTTGCTTTTAGTTTACCAAATTTGAATTTGCAATTTAAAGTTATTCCTGGTTCTGTTTTTCATTGTTATGGTAGCTTATTGCAGAATTACTTATAGAGTTTCAACATATCCGATAATTATCTCAACTCAAATAAATACAATGTAATCAAGAAACTCTCTCTCTTGCCTTGGCATCCTGTTCCTTAAATTGTTAAATCAATCTATGTAAAATTTAGAAACAACATCCTTTTTATCTCCAGGCTATATTCTATGATTTTTCTGCAAATACCTTTTAGATATCTTAATCAAATTTTGATTAAAACACCAAATATACATTCTTCCAATAAAATCTAGTTGTTACATTGTTCAGTATATTTAATTAAATTAGACAATCACATAAATTAACAAGATAAAACACATGAAAATAAAAATTAACAACAATTATTTTTTCTTTGTAGAACATGCGCGCTTATAAATACTTTATTATCATTTGCTTTTGAATAATGAAACCGAAGTGAAAATATATATTCGATAAATATAAAATCATTCTTACTTATTTGTATTTAGAAATTAAATATACGATTTACGTTAAGGATCTCCGACACAAGCTTTTATTTTCCTGAAAAACATTTGCATTCGTTGCTTTGTTTCGCATTGTAAATGTTTACTTTATCACATTAATGAATGAAACCCGTGTCGATGCGAACAGATTTAACGAAATCAACAAACAAGAACGCAAAGGTAAATATTTTTCAAAAATAGCAAAATGCTAAATTTACGTAAACCAACATTCCAAGTGCAGAATTTGTTTTAGTTGTACGATTTGTCTGTTGAATTATTGCTATTAAAGAGTTAAATGTTCCTTTATTTAATATGTAAGATTATTTACTTTTGCAATGGAATCTAGGAAGTATATTCAAGTCAACTGTGAATTTAATATTTAGCTTGTGCGTCTCTTAAAATTTTTTGTATTTATAAATATTCGATTAATTTGTTTAGCAAATAACGAGAAACTCATATTTGGTAAATGAGTAAAAAATTCGTCATAAATTCAAAAATAATATTGTATGCTTATTTTCATTTAAACTAGAAAATTCCATGAAATTGACAATGTTTATACTTTGTGATGAATGGTAAAAATAAAAGCTAATCTCATCATAACTTGTTATTGTAATAAATAATTTTCTTCTTTTAATAAATAACGTAAGCACTTTTTAACATTTCCAATATTATTCTTTTTAAATGAAATAATATATTGTGAGCCAAAGAATCTTGGCCTACAATGGCGTTGCTCGAAAACCAATGAGATAACGAATTTGATATTTGACGTCATTAATGTCCATCTTGTTGAGAGAGATTTTGGATCTCAAATAATCTTTTTGATGCTTTCTCAAGGAAACTTTGGCGAGAAAAGTACCAGCTAAAGTGTAGATTACATAGCTTTGTTTCGCATCAAAATGGCGACGTAGTTGGATGTATTCAGTGATTTCATTTATCAGAAATAAGCTACTCAAGGTCAAGTTATTGCGCGACTTTTCCAGCTGCCTATTTCTCCCACCTGAAACCGCTGCATATAAAAGACATGGTAATCTGAGGGGGGGAATGTAGCTTCCCCCTTATTCCGTAACCGGTTTGTGACGGGTTCGATATTGACTTCCTCAAATGATTAAGAAGTCTCACTCACTTTAAAAACATCCATGGATCCCAATGTGACTATTGATTTAGTTTAGTGGGGGGGGGGGGGAAGAGTGTGCCAGTTCAGTTGTCAACCACATCAGTGGCTGAAAAATACGAGGTCTTTTGATGTGTTGGAGATTCAAATGGTAAAAATAAGCTCTCAATTTGTGCCTTACTTAAACTAAGAATATCCAACCATTGATAATTTTAAATCATGGTCAACTGACGAAGTCTGCATTTCAATTGGTATTCTCCGTTACTATAATTTTACATTGATCATACGGAAAAGAACAGAAATATAATGAAAATGAATGTTCTTGAAGTATTTATATATATCAGCAAAAAAAAGAAATAAAACAAATTTTCTTTGTATAAATATTTTATATCTGTAATCAAACCTTGAAGAAAACCTGGAAAACACACAAAAGATAGAAAACTTAATTTATCATATATTCATTTCATAACAGTTAACGTTTAATTCTTAAGCAGAAATAATATTATAAAGATGAAATACATTTTTTCAACGCAAAAATGCTTTACCATAATTCTGTTTACAGTAACTATACTTTATTTAAATGAGAGATAAATGTAATTTTTTTTCTATTTTAACTAAATAAAATGAGTCTTGTTTATTATTTAATGGTTAATCCATCCCCTATTTTAACCAAATTAAGCAGACTAGAAGGTTTATTAAGTTTCCAGAAAAATTGAGATAGAAAAGAAACAAACACATAATTGAAATACTCTCGCAAGAATAAGAGAGAGAAGACACGAAACACGAGTTTTTTTTTTCACGAAAGATTTAAGGTTGGATATATATATATATATATATATATATTCGAATTGTGAATTCCAAGTTTTTGGTTAGTATCTAGTGATAACTTAATTTCAAGAAACTATTACGTAATTTAATTCCTACTATTTTAATATTGATACTTTTATTTTTATTTAATATTATCTTAAAATTATTTTGCGTAATGTTTACTTAATTAATGAGTTTTTTAAGAAAGAATTTTTTAATTTAACTTGCCGTTGAAAAATATTAATTTAGTGCAATCCCATAATACCATCGCATGGAAACAATTGTGTTCATGTGGGAATCTTCTCTTATTTGTTAGTTATAAGTACTCCCACGCAAACTGATTGTTAAACTGTCGGGATTACGCTGCAGTTGACAGAAATGAATGCAACAAACAAAAATTAAAATTTGTATGATTAACGCTTTAACTTTTTGTTTATTCATAAATTTTTATTATTATTCTCAATTTTTTTTATTTTATTGTATTGGTTGAATTCATTATTTATATAAGACCCCAATTTTTTCAAAGATTTATTAATCTTTCTTGAAAAATGTTTTATTTTAATAGAAAAGTCCGCCAGCAGTTGAATTATGTTTCCCTTTGAGATGCTGGTTTCTAAAGTTTTGATAATATCTTACTATTTACTATAAGATAAAATGAATTTACACAAGCAAAATAGGCCAAATTTATACTTAGTTATTGCATCAGTGGTTTAGGTTATAAGAATATTGAACTTGCATGGTCTCTAATCTCGATGGTGAGAGAATATCATTCAAAGAATATCAATTCCTCTACCAATTTAGGTTTGGCAATTAAAAGCCAACAGAGTAGCACAATAATAAGTAAGTTTTGTTACGACCTCATAGATGTTATTAAATAATAGGAAACAAAGATTGGGTTTGTGCTTTCTACAATCACATATGTTGTGGGTAAATGTTGACCATTCCCCAGATATCCTTTCTTGTAAATACTGTCCAATGTGTAAGAAATCCCCTCGGAAAGTAAAAAGGCAGTTATAAAAAATCCTTATTAACACTTTCATATGTTACTTATCTATTACGTAGTATCAAAATTTGGATTTTTATTCGTAATCATTTTATTACAATTCTTACAAAAAATTACAATGTAATAAAAGTAACATATTCCACACTTTAAAAAATGAAACAAAAAAATTGTATTTCTTTTTGTCATAGATTTGACTAGGCAAAAAAACTATTTCAAAAAGAATTCCATGCGTAGTAAAAATATTTAAATTTAATCCAGTTCCTCTAAATTTTAAAAAGCAAAATGGCATTCAACACTTTTACATCGAAACTTTTTTTCAAGACTGAAGCATGTGTTGATTCCAAAAGTGAAGAATTTCCACTCAAACGAAAAAGAAAGAAATGTAAACCGAAAAAAAAGAAAGAAAGAAAGAAATTTAAATCTTTCTGTCCATTTCAAATAAATCTCCTTTTCCCTTTCAAAACAAGACGCCCTGGATGACAAGAGCTGATCCGGCAGATTTCACGAAAAAGATGTCTCTCTTCTTACCTCATTTGCAAGAACCGAATAAAAACTGACGCTGCAAATTGTAAAGAACAGCATTTATGCCAGACAGCATATGCAGTTAACGGGGGACGTCTGCGAGAATTGTGCTCCTTCGAAATTCTCAATGAAATATCTGTGAGAATTTTCATCGAAACATCAAATTCTTTTTTACATATTTCAAAAATAACTCTTTACTTTGTAACAAGAGCCGTATCTTTAAATAAGGTTAAAGTTTTCCTTCGAAACTTTTTTTATGCATGCTTTTTGCAACATTGGCTGAAATTATTCAAGTTATTTTTCAAATTTTACAAAATTAGTCAATTTTTAATAGCACATTACTTTTCCAGAAAAAGAAATGAAAACATTTATTAAAATTTATGATTCAAAACTATGAGAAAAAGTAAAATTAAATGAATAAATATATGTATTAAAAATTGTTAATGAAACGAATGATTTTAAGTTTAATTTAAAACTAACTGAGATTAACAATATTAATCTTTCATCTTAATCTGCTTTATATATATATATATTAGTTTGGGGAAAAGTAATCCATTATTTTTTCAGTAGACGTCTGTAGTGATCGATATCTCGTGAGGTATCTATCAAACAATTTCAGATTTATGCTCGTTGGAAAGGTGACATTTGACACTAAAATATCCTCTTGCGGATTTTTATTTGATTAATTCAGTTACGAGTACAAGGTTTTAAAAATGGAAGACAACAAACAGAAAATTCAATACATTTTCATTTTTCTTTTGTAACGGCGAAAAAGATAGCCGGTGGCTAAAATCATGAAAGGTGTTTATCGTCCTATATATGACTATAGCAAACAGTTACGTACAATTTTTGTTTCGTCGATTCCGTTCGGGTGTTTTTGATGTTAGAGATGCACCTCGCATGTGGATACAGCATCGTCGAAAATGTCTATAAAATATCAAAAATGATCGAAGTTAACCGCATGTCAGCAGTCGTAACGCGCAAGACCTAAAAATCTACATGAAAGCTGTTTTTAGCCTTTTTACAAAGTGAATCCGAAAGAAAGTTACATAAAGTTCACGTAAAAATAATGGATTTCTTTTTCCCCAACCTAATAT
>JAPDSC010084492.1:0-20585 GCA_026290005.1 Latrodectus geometricus | reverse complement strand
TAATTATCTGTTTGCTTTACAAATTACTGTTTAGTTTATAAATACGATCTTTAATTCTAATTCTCAAAATTTGCTGACTTTTGTGTTTGAAAAATAGGAATCAGCATTATGTAATCAGATTCAATTTTGTTTATCATTCTACAATCAACTTTGAACACCATAACTAAATTAATCTTGCTTAACAATTTAAAATGAATTAAAATTACTAGACAACCATAACAAATATTCCCATGGGAGGTGGGAATCGAACCCATGAACTATTGAGATAAATATTTAGTTTGGCTTTCATTATATGAAATAAGGATGTCTAAAACAAGAATTATTCCTTAATAACAATGTGATAAATATAATAATAACGAATAAAACATTGATAAAATATAAATTTTATTTTTTGTAATTGACAAAAAAAAGTTTTATTCTTAAAAATACTAAAAGCATTTTTATTTAAGTAAAATATAAATAACACAACAGGAATTATTGCCCAAAATAATAACCGATACAAAAAATAGATATCAATATATAAAATAGGAATTAATACACAAAGTATGAGTTAATAAACGCAAAAAGAATTTAAAAAATACTTTTTACTTGAAAATTCATTTTCTTTTGTATATGCTGACAGCTAGCTGCGAAATGCTTAGACAAAGAAACCTTGCGATGAATTTATTCATAAAACCGAAATAAGCTCAGCAAAATATTTTCTCTTTTCACTTTAGAAAAAAGCTATTTGTTGTGAAACTAGCAAAACTTTTGTTCATATTTTTTGTTACTTTTGTGATACTGGTTATAAGCAAATATTTTAACTGTTTCTGAGCAAAACACATTAAAGAGAAATATGTATAAAATAACTGATATGACTATAATGACCAATTATCACAAAAAAAAGTGCTGTTAAAAACTATTTCACGTTCAGCATACATAAACATAAAATTAAGTGAATTTTTTAAATACAAACATAAGATGTTAAAAACATTCAGAATCAATATATTAGGTTGGGGAAAAAGTAATCAATTATTATTTCGGTAGACGTCTGTAGTGATCGATATCTCGTAAGGTATCTATCAAACAATTTCAAATTTATGCTCGTTGGAAAGGTGACATTTGACACTAAAATATCCTTTTGCGTTTTTTTGTTTGATTAATTCAGTTACGAGAACAAGGTTTTAAAAATGGAAGACAACAAACAGAAAATTCGATACATTTTCGTTTTTCTCTTGTAACGGTGAAAAAGATAGCCGGGTGGCTAAAATTGTGAAAGTGTTTATCACCCTATATAAGACTGTAACAACCAGTTACGTACAATTTTTGTTTCGTCGATTCCGTTCGGGTATTTTTGATGTTAGAGATGCACCTCGCATGTGGATACAGCATCGTCGAAAATGTCTATAAAATATCAAAAATGATCGAAGTTAACCGCATGTCAGCAGTCGTAACGCGCAAGACCTAAAAATCTACATGAAAGCTGTTTTAAACCTTTTTACAAAGTGAATCCAAAAGAAGTTACATAAAGTTCACGTAAAAATAATGGATTTATTTTTCCCCAACCTAATATTTTTCGTCTTTTTTAATGAAATTTTTTATTGAATTACGAGTCTATGTTTCTATTCTGATATTTACATGAAAAGTTTTAAAAATAAATAATGAATATTTTTATGAGTTTTCTTTATTTATTTTTTTTCGTTTCTTTAAATGTACAATAACAATAAATATTTAAAAACCGAAATTTATTTAGTGATCAAACGAAGAATTTGTTAGTGAATAGTGAATGGACTATTATATTCTATGATAGGTAAATCAAATGCTGAGAAATCATATTAGAACTATTGCATATTTAATATATAGTTCTTGAGAATTTTAAAATTCCTTTCGAAATAGTTAACTTTTCAGAGACTTTTTAAATGTAAAATTGGTATTCAAATGTTATTTAATTTTAAAAAATGCGAGTTATTCAGAAATTATTAAGGAATTATATTAAGAACAATTATTATAATTAAGTATAATAAGTGCAATTATAATGGTAATTAGATTTGTATCAATTACAAATCAACACAAAAAGTGAAATACATTTATAATTATTTTGTTTTATAGTTGCAGTTTTGCATAAATTATGCTTAGGTAAAAATATATTATGTATGATGTTGTAATATATATGAATAATCGAAAGAGTATCTATAAAAGAAAATACTGCTTAAAAAATAAAAATAAAATTGCATAAATTATTATTCATCAAAATTATGGATTACTTATTTTCTTATTTATGTTTTTTATTAAATATAAGTGTAATTCTTGTTATATTAAAAGAAAGAAGGTTGTTCCTTATTTAACTAAATATAAGCATATTATTGCTTTTGTATCGTCATTTTCTAAGGAAATGAGAATTGTTTGAAATTTTCTTATGCCTTATGGATACAATTATCCCCGATGAGAGAAAATTCATTGAAATTCACTGAATCTGACACTATTTATCTCTCATTTTTCTGACTAGAAAATCCTTCACAAAATTGAGCATCCCTGACTCCTTCAGATATTCCAAGAGAATATAAAAAAAATAATTTTAACTTTCAAAACGAAGTAGGAATTTTGAATAATTTCACATTTAAAAATGTTTTTAATTTGTTTTAGGAAGTTTTCCTCAATTTTGAGGTACCGAACAACCTCGGACAACCGAGATTTTAATATTTTCATTTCATGATAACAATTTCCTTTCACAAATTTTTTTGGAAACATTATCGCCAAAATTACACATTACTCTCTATTTGAAAAATATCAAAATAAAACAATTTTTTATTTCACTTTCAAAACAAATATGAATTTTAAATTGTTCTTATAATTTTTAAAGTAACTTTAACTCCATTTATAGACATATTTTTCCTCTTTCCGAGGTATTTAACTATATTGAATAATCAAGTTTACTGCATTGATTTAATATGAAACTATTCGCTTTTTCCAAATACTTTTTTCTAAAGTAAAATAACCCACAAAATTAAATATTATTGTTTTGAAAATGTTCAAAAATCATTTTTAGTTTTCAAAACAAAAAAGAAATTCTGTATGATTGTTATGATTTAAATATTTTAACTGATTTTAGTGATATTTCTCAAAGCCGAGTTATCCAATTATTTTGAATTATCGAGAATTTATTCTATTAATTTTGTGACAGTGTTTGTCTTTTAAATTGTACTCTCCTTAAAATAAATAATCTACAAAATTATGTATTACTTTTGCCTTTAAAAGTTCCAAAAAAAATGCCATTATTTTTAATCATGTTCTATCTACCATACTCTAGCTACAAAAATGAAAATTCAGAATAATTCTTAAGATCTTTCATGGTAAATAGGAAATATTAAGTTTTCAAAGAGCAATTTAATTCATTTAGGCAAACATTCTCATTTAACTGTTTTAAAATTTCGTTGATCATAAATTTAAATTATCACATTCGCGATTGAGAATTGTAGAATCAAAACATCTCATAATTTATGGCAACCTTCTGCTTATGCTATCGTGAATAATTGATTGTTACTCGGTTTACCTATTTCCATGGGGAATCCCATTCTTGCCAAGAAATCGGCGATGTACGCTGTCCTTAACTGAAACCTAATAGCATATAACTCCAATCTAAAGTCACTTCAAAACCAAGGCGCGTTTGATATGGGTAATTAACTGATTTAATTTAGTAAACATATTTAGTTGAAATCGGATACATTTCAGGCAAAACTCTATTATATTACCTTAATCAATGGTAATTTATTCGATCACGTCATCTTCGCTGCATAATGCATTAATTTCATAAGATTGAAGTTCATATATAATTATTTATCTCGCTTCTGTTACCCAGCTGAAACAATGGAGATTTTTGGGCGAAATTAAATTCTACGAAATGGTAATAAGAATTCTATGTCGTAGAAATAAGAATTCTTCGCTTCATTGTTTAAGACATAATGTGCGTCACCTAATTTTAATCATTCTTTTATTTGTGTGTAATATTTATTGAGAATTTATTAAATGAATTCGCTTCTGTTTGTATAATATTTATGCGTTTCTTCTTTGATTGAGTATGAAATTTTGGTGAGGAGGATTTTAGCTCATATATCGATTTCACTAGACTATGAGTCAAAATTACTAGATGTTTGTGTTTACCATTTTGGTCGTCAAAAACTGGCATATGGAAATTCAACTCATTAATAATACAAAATCACTTTCTAGTTGAGGCTGTAATGACCTAATTTCCAAGAAATTGTAAGCATGAAGTTATAAATTCTGTACAAACACAGCTAAAAAATCGTCATGATCAAAAAGTTTTAAAATGTCTGTAAGATCTAATATTCCTCAGAGCTGATATGAAAAGAGTAGGCAGCCTAGCTATAAACCTTGTCATTAGAACGTGGTTTAACCCTTCTTTGCATGATTTTTTCTTTATTCGTGAAATAAATCAAGTTGATATAATTCATGTTCAAAATTAAAGGAAAAATGGTTAAAAAAATCTTAGTATATATTTATAGTATAAATTTAGCAAAAAACTATATGCTAAAAATTTCCATCATCATCCAAAGTTAGATCATTAGCTTAGTACTAAATAGAAATAAAAGAGGAAAATAACAGAAACACGTGTTACAAACCTTTCTTCCACTCATTTTCAATTTTTTAGCAATAGAAACTCTAATATAATAAAACAAAATTATAAACGAAATCATACGTTTATTGCAACTACAACAAACAGCGGAATGAGACAACTTTAAGCTCGTTTCACTGATAATGACACTTGTTTATTTTTGACAGCTATGTTTCTTTTTATGCAATGGACATTAAAAAGGTATCCAAACACGATCAACTTAAAGTGAACTTGTTCTTTTATATAATTTTCGGGCATTATAGGTTATGATGGAAATTTCCACCATTATGCTAAGAAGGGTTAAAAGTATGACTTACTGAGTTTAGAATTTTTTTATTTGGCAGTCGGATACGGCTTAGTTCAAAAAACGGTTCTTAGTTTTCACTAAAAAATTTCATTTGAAATACAATGCGATGCTAATAACTAATTGACCAATTCTATGGTTCAAAATTCTTTGGTTACAATCAATCCTTAGTTGTTCATGTTCGTAAGAATTTAAAAATTCTATTTTAAGCAATAGGCTCTGATCTAATTATGTACCAAATGGTGGCTATATAATGATGAACTAACAAACGATGTAAAATATAAATGGAATCAATAAATTGTCAGGTTCAATCGAAACTAACTAAACGGAACTTCTAAATTTAAGTAACAAAACTTATGTTGTTAACTAATATATCTTATTGATTTTTTATAACAACAGTTGTGAATGCATTAGTTCACCTTCAATTTTTTCTTTCGTTACAGTTGAGATCATGCGTACGTTACTTTATTTTACTTACAATTGGTCTGTGATTTAACAAATAATCGTTTTCACCAATAATGTTGAATATACAATTTTATCCACCCATCAAAAGCAAGTCAATTTGTCAGTGGGATGAGCTCTTCAGTGAGCAATTGCAAAGAAAATGTTGGCCGATACCTTAGTGGGATTGGTTATTTTATATATTATTGGAGATTTGCCTCTCTTGATACCGCTATTAAAAAATAAATACTTATTAATAATTAAATAAAGATAAATTTCATCTAGCATGTAAAACATATTAAATAATATTTAATTATCTATGCAAGCAATAAATAAATCATAACATCCACTTTACGGTTTGTTTAAATCGGCAAGGACGATTTAAATGTTTTTATATAGGATTTCTGTATTTATAATTTGTCTCAATCTCTAATTTTGTATTGTAAATTAAACGGTGCAAATTTGGGTAAATAGTTTATGTGTTAAATATTTTCTTCAATATATTTAATATTTACTACCAATACCTTTCTTTAACAGTTTTTCGAAATTTGAAAAAATCATGTAAAAACTTTGTAAGTTGAACATTATGTTAATATTTTCTAGGAATATGTTAATTTATTGTAATTCCCAAATTGTTTTCTAATTCTAAATCAATATAAGATTGGTTTTCGTTAAAAATTATTTAAAAATCAAATAATGCTATTTTATGGAGAAATTCTAATTTTATTGCTCATTTTTAAGAAATTTAAAATGGATTCTGTTTTTGCGAAGCTCTTTTATTAAAACATAATTCGAAAATTGAATTACACATTATTTATTTAATTATTTGTTATAATTCATTATAGAGCGTTTTGATATTAATAGAAGAAACAGGAATATTAACATTATTTTAGAATCATAGATTTCAAAATATTTTTTGTTAAATGTATAAATTTGTAATAAATTCTGTTTGAAAAATTTAGAATTTAACGAAATTTAGAAAAACTATTTCAAACAGCATTGTGTGAAAATGAATGAAAGTGGAAAAAAATTATTTTGAGGAGAGACATGTAAAAACCAGTGAGATCAGAGAGAAAAAAAAGTGGACTTGTAATTCACGAAAATCCATGAAGTGTTAAAATATATCTTGAGAAATAATATGTCAAAATCAATGAAATCAGAAAAAAAATCTAATTCTTAGGAATGATATATGGAATCAATACAATGAGAAAAAAATTTAAAGAGGTATGTGCGTGTGAAAACTCACATCGGTCTAGCAGAAGTGCTATTCGGAATGTAAGGTTCTAAGTTCAATACCACCTGCTACTGAACAACGGGATGAAGATATTGCAGTTCCTTTTTCTGCATGCAGGTCTGTTGGGTGGGTGCTTGGAAGTTTTCCACTTTCCTACTTTGTAATGATCTCATTCTTAATAGACCCACTATCGATTACAGTTCCTCCTGGAAAATTTAAATGATGAATATAAAAATGTATTACAAATGCCTTCAGTAATTAGGCAGCTCATCGCGTTCAAAAATCTATGTGAAATAAACAAAAAATTATTATTTTAGAGTGAAAATGCAAAAAATCAACTAAATAAGAAAAAGATTATTTTAAGGAACAGTGTGTAAAAATCAATGACATTTTAAAAAAAAAAGAAAGTTTTGAGGAGAAACGCGTGAAAATCAATGAAACCTGAAAAATATTTCAAGAATATTAAGAAAAATGTTAAAAGCATAAGAAAAGAAAATCAAGGAAATGAAAGAAAATTTTGATGAGTGAGGCATAAAATCAATCTCAACAGATGGCTTTAAGGGTTTTGAGATTTAAAAAAAAAAATTTATTTAAATAAATTTCTTATAACGGTTCAAAACAGTTGGGAATCATGTAAGTTAATATATAAAAGACTTACAAGGTACATTGTATTAATGGAAAATTTTGGAGGTCCTAATGTTTAATCAAAAATTGTTACTGATTCCTTATCAGTACATTTTTAACATGTTTTCGACGGCTCTAATTAATAAATAACATTTTATAATAAAACAAATAAAAAATGGCTTGTTAAAATTACATTCTGTATTATTATATAGACTTGTTTTCAATTCTAATTTTCATAACTGCAAATGGAGATAAAATTATTTAAAATATTAATTAAAAAATTATCAGTTCCTAAGGTTTGTTTCCAAAGGTATACACGTTTTAGCCTTATTTTTCAAATTTATGTACTGCTTATTACATATACCTTCTATTGCTATAAATTTTCTTTACAAATGTTTCATTATTAACTTATACGTTTATAAAATTTTCATAATAATAACTTATTAACTTGTCTATAATGCTTATTTTTTGTTTTTCAGGCTTTAAAATAATCAAGAATATTTTACCTGATCTACCTGATCCTGTATTAAGAACCTAAACAGTAAGTTTATTATCTTCAATATTAAATATTTTCAAATACAGAATGGGATAGTTAAAATAGAGACTCGTTTTAAAATTGAAAAATTATTTTCAAAAATAAAGAAAAACTTCCTATAGTAATTTTGTCTCAAACTGAATTAAACTTCATTGTGTTTTCTATTTCTTTACATTTTATTTTAAACTGTATATCTCGACAAAGTTATAATTCAAAAATCAAAGATTAATTTAATATTTTAAAACTAATACATATATAGTAGTTAAATAAGCCAAAAACAGAAATATTTAATTTTCAAAATCACAATTTTTAATATAATAAATAGCTATATCTAAATAAAAACACTCATAAACTATATTAATTATTTAACTAAACTATATAAACTATATTAAAATTATATAGTTTATGTTACACTATACTATATTGACATTAACTATATAAACTGTATATATAAACTATAAACTAGAATTTTCAAAAATAAAGATAAACAAAGTTTTTCTTTATTTTTGAAAATTCTTTTCAAAATAAAGAAAAACTTTTGTAATTATAAATAAAATTGAATTAAGCTTCATTGTGTTTTCTATTTCTTTATATTTTACTATAAACTGTATATTTCAACTAGGTTATAATTCACAAATTAAAGATTAATTTAATGCTTTAAAATTAAAACATATATGGTAAATAAATAAGCCAAAAACAAAAATTTTTAAATTCATAATTTTTTTAATATAATAAATATAAATAAAAATAAAGCGTGAATTATATTAAATAATGAGCATATAAGGAAATAAAGGGAGATAAGTGCCAGCTTTATTTAAAATTGAAGATATAAAATTAATTAAGCATTATAAAATTAAGATAAATTATAATTGACGAAATATATGATGATTGATTACATCAACTACGTTAAATTTAACATAATTGTCCAGTATGTTTAATATGTTAAATTAATTAACTGGTAAATGCGAGTTGTTGGATTCATTATAACTGAAACAGTAATTTTCATGATGCTAGTATTGCGAATAAGAAACCCATAATTATAGTTCTCTATTATTTAGAGATCGCATCTGAAGCTAATGATAATATTACGCAACCTTCATTTGACCTTTCTAGAATACACACATATGAAACTAGCGAAACTAATATAGCTATATTTGATTTTATCCTCATTCAGGAGCGCAGGCGGCGAGAGAAATTAAATCAACTTAGTAAATAGAATATTCTCATCTCTAGTAATGTTCCATAAATTAAATTGTATCTTTTTGGCATTTAAATTTAGCTTGCGTATTGAAGCACAAAATTCTAAAGCTATTTAATTTGCGTTAAATGTAAAAAACAAATGTCGCTCTTGTAATAGAAGTACATTATTATTGTGTTAAACAATGTTCAAAATTTTTGTTATTTTTTTACCAGAAATTGTCTTCGCAGGCAGTTTTCGGGCTGAAAAAAAGCTAACCTGTATTAATTTTAGAAATTTTTCTATCATTATTCTGAGTTGGATATGATTTTGTATACCATGAATATTTAAATTGCATCATTTAAATATATGTTTTCATTGATATATACTGATTTTTGCGGAAATGTATACCTTTATGGTTGATTACTTTGTAGTTCCGTTGATTATATTTATCAGAGACAACAGTTAATTAGACCAGATTTTACAGTTTAAAATGGACTGCAAATATCCTCGCTGTGGTAGGAATTGAATCCATGAACTGTTGAACTGAACGCCAAGAAGTCTGATCCTACAACCACCAATTCGGTATACTATTGAACAATATACTTTTAGGAAAATGTGTTTGAAAATAAAAGTAAATGCTCAATAACCCTTTTAACGATGTCAGTATATACTTAATTTAGGATTAATGGAACAATTTAGGAAAATTTATTCCAAAGAGTATTCCAGATTTTATTTCCATATTCTGGAATCAAATATTCAAAACTGAAAGACTAAAAAATTGTAAATATAGGCATCATTAACATTATACTAGAAAAACTGAATTATTGAAATTTTGATACTTATTAATAAATATTTAATGACTTACGATTGTTATAAAATACTATTGTACCTCTACAATTAGAAAGTAATCTAGCAGGAAAAGATTTCGTAAAAATATGAAATATTTATGTTTTTTTTTATTTCTAATGGCGGGCACACTTGAACAAGTAAGTGCATTAGCCCATTTGCTGCAACAAGGCCGGAAACTGCTACTCATTTTATCGTTACCCGGTGGGCACTTGTGAACCAAGTCACGGAGATACGAGTAGCATCGCCCACGCCACACCACAACAAACCCGTTTATAGGGTAGGCCACATTCATCCATCATTTGAGGAAAGGACAAGAAACAGAGAGAGAAAAAGAGAAAGTACATCCATGCCCGAGCCGGGATTCGAACCCGCGTCCTCCCCAACCGTAGTCAGTTACGCTAACCACTAAACAGATAGGGTGGCCAATATTTGTGTATTCCGAGGGAGATAACCCGGAAAACTTTCTTAAAACCAACTCTAAAAAATGCTTAACCCATAGAATACATAAGTAGCAGTTATTCCTCATTCTTTAAGAATTGTTAAAATTTAAATAAAAACGCTTGCAAATCTTAAAAACCCTTAGAAAATGATTATTTGAAGCAATTAAAAAAACGAAAATACTTATGAAGCATTTCAAGAAAAAGGGACCAAATATGTAAAAATTCAGTCTTAAAATATTTGTGAAAGATATATAGCGAAATTTTAAAGATCTGGGATGCTTCATGATTTTATAAATGTGCTTTTTCTCTAGTTTTATTTTAAACTATAACAGTTTGTCTGAGAGAGATGCTATTACTGCATTAAAAGAAAGAAATACCAGAGGAGGGGAAAATTCTTACATGTTAGCGAACAAGTGCCGAATAATAAGTACCCAATATCTCTAACACGACTTTTATAGAAGAATTTTTAGAAAAATAAAAATTACATCACATATAGCATATCATAACACATACAAATAAGCAGTTGATTTATTACTTGTTACTACTTTTAAATTCCTTAAAAGTTTGTAAGGAATTTCATATGCTGTTGCCATATTTCATCTCATAAATTTCTTGAACTATTCTTCTGAAAGTTTATTGTATGAAAAAGAAAAATTATCTTTTTCGAAAGCTTCTATACAGTTTGCGTACATTCGATATAGTTTCAAGTTTATTGAACATTACTTTGACTACATTATCATTTTTATAATTTAAATAGCAATGTAGTTTATTTTTCGAATTTAGGAGACATTGTGACATTAAACACAGAAAAATAAATATATTTAAATTTTTAAATCTATCATAATAAAACAAATTCGGAAACTTGATCTTTATGTTCTTCAATCGAATCTTGAATATTCAGAAAATCATCATATAAGAGAAATTAAAATATTAACTATGTATCTTTTCTGAGAACAAAAGAATTAATGATATAGAATAAAATTTAAAGCAAAAAATAAAGATAAAGACACAAATTCTCAAATACAATCAATATTTAAATATTCAAGTCTTGTTTTTTTTTTTTTTTTTTTTTTTTTTTTTTTTTTTTTTCTTAATTTGAAATTTTTTTGATAATTACTCGAAGAATGATTATATATTTTATTTAATTAATTTTTTATTTAATTAGTCGATGATGTCTTTATTTTTCTGCTTTAAATATTATAACATAAGAATACAAATTCTAAAATCAAAAGAAATCTAAAATTTTGGCCCTTTTTCCCTCATTCCAAATTTATGAATAGTCATTTGAAAAAATTATATATTAAATTGAACTATCTGCGAAGTTGATTCTTTTGAGATTCAAAAATAGTGGATCTAAGGAATTAATTACATATTATCATAATTTAAAGTTAAAAAAATAATAAAAGAGAGAGAGATAAAGTCACAAATAAATAAAGGATAATAGGAATATTTCAAAAGAAAATTTCAAAAGTTTTGAATTATCAAGATTTTTTTGTTTGAAAAGATTTTTATTTATCATACTTTTTACATTAAAATATCAACTTTCTTATTTTCTCGAGTCCAATGAGAAAGTCCAATGAGAAAGTGACATAACAAAATTAAAGTTTGAAAAATAAGGTTATAAACATTCAAATTATTTAAAAAAAAAAAAAAAAAAAAAATCTCAAAAATTTGCCTAATCGGGATTTAAAATCAAATTAATTTTTCTTGATTCGAATCTATTTTTGAATGTTTTATTAAAGAACAATAATGTATTTTCAATTAAACCGTCAATCTGAATTTTTCCTGGATCTTATATAAATCTATGGCATATTATCATAAAACAGAAAATTAAAATTATGCAATTTTCAAATTAAAAATTTGTGTATTCGGGCTTCTTATTTCAAATCTTTTTAATAGTTTATTACACCGTGGCTCCTTATGTACTCGTAATTACCCTTATTGCAATAGTAGACGTGAGTTCTCTAAGAACCTACACTAGTACTTAATGTTCTTATCCTATGGGTTTAGATTGCTTAGAATTTGAAAATGTTTTTGAATCATCTAACAATTAATAGGTTTCAACTAACTCAACAAATACTATCTTACGATTAAATTGAACATCAAGTTTCGACAGTCTTTCTTGATTCCTTAAGAACCCTAATTCTAACTAATTCTAAGCATCCTAATTATTCGATCTCATAGACAATCTAGTTCTAAAACATTTTAAACCTCGAATTAGGATTCGAATCCGAGAAATTCAACGATTATCTCTTTTCTTTTTTTTCTAATAAAAATCGTTTACCTCCGAGTTTCATCAGTTTTAAATTCCTTATTCATGAAATTGTTCATTAATGAAGAAGCTGGCCTTAAAGATGATTTCGAAAAGAAATTTCCTGCAGCCACAATTTAGGTTAAAAGACACAAGACTCGAGTAATTTACTGAGAGGATTAAGTCTGAAAGAGCTCTTCGGATTACGCAAGCGGTAAAAGCAAAACCATGTAAGGTGAATGCAAAGAACTATCTTTAATACTTCGATCGATGCGTTTGCTTCTTTCTGTGTTTCCATAAAAAAAAAAGTATCCCTCTTTTCGTGCATTTAATAAACATTTGTTTTTTGAAAGAAAGAAACATGCATATTTTACCCGCAATTTAACATAAGAATGACAGATTTTATTCTTACTGATTTGTTTTAATTTCTGTCAACATGGAATTTTGAAATGTCTCGACTTGTAATGAGAATAAATAAAAAAAAATTTAGATAAAAGCTTATTTAATCTCAATACAAAATTTAAATCTTAAAAATATGGTATTGTCTAATTATGTGATATATATATGTATAATGATTAATGTAACATGAATGTATTTACTGCATGTATTTTTTTCCTACATAATATTAACATATTTTCAAATAATTTTGTGCTTGGAGGCTTGTTTATTTATTTAAATACAATAAAATTTGACAATGTTTGTTATTTTTCCTAAAAATTGCGTAGTGTATAAACTATAAATTTTACTTGAATAATAATTATTATGAATTAAACACAATAATTTTAACAGTTATGAGCAAAGAGCTATTGCTTTACCAAGTATTATTTAAAACAACTACAAAATAGATATTTAAGGTAAGTTAAATCTTGTTTTTTTTTTTAAATTTAAATCTTAATTCTAAGAATTTTAGGAAAATTTTGAATTCGTTGAATAGAATGATGTTTATTTAATGTCAATAATTCATTTAGCATCAATTTTGAAACAGCGTCACATTCAAATAATAAAAAAATATAATATCACAACTTTCAAAAAAATAGAATGGTAAAAATGTGCTTTACGTCCCCTACTTGGCTCGTTTTGAAAACCTTTGATGCTATGGAGAAAATTCTACCGTTATTTCAAAGTGAAACTTAATTAGCGACCAATGAAAAGGCTAAAACAAAAGAGTAATTAATAAGCATGCGCGGAAAAGCGCTTTAAATTCGCGAGTTGGCAAAGTAGGGGACCTAAAGTGCAATTTAACCCATAGAATATACTAATTCACTAAGAAAAAATTAATTTACATAGTTAAATACAAAATTATTACATGAAGTGAATTTTCTACCTTGGAAACTAAAAGTAAAACTATCGCTAGAGGTATTGCAATTTTATGTACAAAGGTTTTCCTTTATTAAAAATGGAAGATTAAGGATTGTATAAACTAATCCTTTTATAATCATGAGATTAAAATAAAGCAGGGAAGAATCAAAAAAATATTTTTTGCAGATACCAATTACACAATAGATTTTTGTTAATCCGACCTAATTGGTACAGACTCTTTCTTAAATTAGCAAGTTTTCGGATTACCGGAAAATAAAATTAAAAGAAATTTCATAATATGTCGCGATTACAGTATAGTTTTTTTTAATATAGGCTAACTTTGTGTTCTTTTATATCTTGTTGTACCAAGTTTATTAATTAACGATAATAAGGTACACAATTTCTATTCGTCTCCTTACGAACTCGTTGTAATTGCAATAAAGTTCTATTAATTCAACATAATTGAGATCACTTACTTTATCATTAGCAAATTATCGTATTATTCAAAAAATTCCTAAGATTTTTCTTAATATACGGTAATTATTAGGTTGAGGAAAAAGAAATCCATTATTTTTGCGTGAACTTTTTGTAACTTCTTTCAGATTCGTTAGACATTCTCGACGATGTTGTATCCATGCGAGGTGCATCTTTAGCATCCAAATACCCAAACGGAATCGACGGAACCAAAATTGTGCGTAACTGGTTGTTACAGTCATATATAGGACGATAAACACTTTTCACAATTTTAGCCACCTGGTTAGCATTTTCGCCATTATAAAAGAAAAACTAAAATGTATCGAATTTTCTGTTTGTTGTCTTCTATTTTTAAAACCTTGTACTCATAACTGAATGAATCAAACAAAAAACCGCAAGAGAATATTTTAGTGTCAAATGTCACCTTTCCAATGAGCGTAAATCTGAAATTGTTTGATAGATACCTCACGAGATAGCGATCACTACAGACGTCTACCGAAAAAATAATGGATAACTTTTTCCCCAAACTAATATATTAGAGTTTCGTTAACATAAACTGAGTTTAGTGTAACTTTTATTTGTTGCTCTGTTTTTATTTTTTAATTTTTAATAGCTTGTTTTCTTATTTTATTTACAGAATTTGAAATTTAAATTTATTATAAGGACATAATTAATCTCAAGTTTAATAATTATACATTTTTAAAAAGTTGAATTTGTTGATAACCGTTCTATATTTAAAAAAAAAATAAAAAAATAGTATATTTAGAAATGTTCTTAATTGAATGTGGAATTGTTAATATTTTATATACCTTCAAAGAATCCTCAAAAATAGAATAAAAATATGATTTCAGAAAAACATAAGTCCCAATCTTACTGAAAAATATTTATTGAAATGGTGTGCTTTTGCACTTTTAGCCAAAAGTTACTTACAATTTCTTATTTAAAACTATTGAATCCACTATTCATGATAACATCATTCGTCTTTATATCGATATCCAAATAACCAGAACAAAGAACCAGCACCATAAATCATTTAAAATATTCTTTTATTGTGATATTTTATTTCTTAAATCTAGTTTTTTTTATTAACTTTATAGCGCATTTATTTTCTATTTCTTCAGCAATTTAATTTTATCTCTTAGAGATTTCATTGTATTTCTCTGCCAATGAAAAATATTAGATCAAATGCAGATTTTTGGGGGAGAAACAAAAACAATTTTAAATTAAAAGAAGAAAATGCAATACAAATACAAGAAGAGTCAAATGCAATTTTTATCTCAATAGGAAAAATAAAATAAATATCTATATTGAAATAGAAACCAATTATATTTGTATAGAAATAGAATGAAATTTCTGTGGATTATAATATTGACTTTTAAATTCATTTTGCAGTCGAAATATACTGCTCTTCAAATGCAGAGGATGAAAATTATATTTTATTGAATTAAATGATAAATGGTGTTGAAATAAAATATTTATAGCTCCTATCTAAAAGAATTTAAAGTATATATTTATTAAAGAAAATAATAAACACTTGATACTCATCAAATCAAGATAAGGTAGATCCAATCAAAACAATTTAAATAAATTGCTCATTCTGTGTAAAATAAGCTTATTTTTTTTAGCTTTACTTTGGAAATATTTTTCTTTGTTTTGCGTTGAAAAAAGTAGTTTTTCTTATGAAATTTAAAGTTTGTTTGGTCTTAGAGTTTTGGTTTGTCATTTAATTACTAACACGCACCTATAGTTTACTATAGATTCTGAATTCACAATAAACATCCAATGCTGAGTTTGATATAAAATCTATATTCTTGGAACTTATGGTAAGAAAACTGGCCTTTCACCAGGCTGATTCAATGTTTGGACTAAAATGTAACCTTTTCGAATACTAATGAATACACGTACTGTTTAAAAGCATGTCGTTTGGCAACATGGTATCAACACCATGTTCCCTAACGACATAACTTAATAATATGCCGTCTTCCAACATATCATCTGTTAATATACCATTTGTTAATATGCCATCTGCCAACGCGTCACTTGTTAGGCTGCCGTCTACTAGTACACCAGCAACAAAGATATAAATTATTAACCTAACATCTGCAAGCACTGTCTAGTGACAACATTTTCTAACTTAATATCTATTAACATATCTTCTATTGATATATCATTTGTTAATGCGCCATTTGTAAACGTATCATTTTCTGAACTGTCGTCTACTAGTACGTCAGCAATGGAGATATAATTTATTGACATAACATCTGCAAGCAAACTGTCTGGGGACAATATTTTCTAACTTAATATCTACTAACATATCTTCTATTTATATACCATTTGTTAACGTATCATTTGCTAAACTGTCGTCGACTAGTACGTCAGAAACGGCGTTATAATTTATAGACATAACATATGCTAGCAAGCTTTCTGGTAACAACACTTTCCAACGCACTATCGACTGTATATTATCTTTTGGTATACCATTTGCAAGCAAGTAAATTAATCTTTTGATGAAAGCTTATATCTAGTAAAAATTTATTATAATTTTTTTAGAACATAACATATATGAAACGTTATAATACCAGCGACATAAATACAGGTTGGTAAGTTTGGGGAATTCTATTTCGTTTAGCCTTCAATGTGATTTTACATTTCTGATCGATCTGATCATTATTTAAGATAACTTGGAGTGATTGATAATTTTAATAGTTAACTTAAATAAATATGCAGAACTTATTAGGAAATAAGTACCTTCCCGTATATGAGTGTTGAATATTTTATCAGTTTTAAATATAAACAATGTTCCATCTGGAAACAAATTGCATCATAGAAACGCTAAGAAGACTTACAAGAAATCGTGCATTTTTGCTTCACATTCATTGTTAAAAAAGCGCATTCGTTTCCTTTATGGCGTTGTGTATGTTTGTGATATAACGTTTCTTCGACAATAATGAATGGTCATTTTAACATCATTCATTAAGTTCTCCTCTCCTTATAGTCATGTAAATCTAATGTATCACTCGTGTGCCTTTTTTCTCCAGAGATAGCTGATTTCATACATGAAGTTGGAACTCAACTTTTTTTCAGAAGTAATCAATAAAAATATTTCCTTATTTGAATAAATGTTTAAAAGTTAAATGTTTACTATCTGCCGTGATTAAATGAAAGAAGAAAATACTGAAATAAACTTATAAGTTAAATTAAATCACTAATAATACATTAAATCACTAATAATACATTAAGTGTTTTCTCGTCATAAATTATTTGACAGGGATTTTACATAATCCCATTACACAACTAAAAAATATGTGTAAATTTTATATATTTACTTTATAATACGTTTAAAGAAGCATAGAAAACTTGGAAAAAAATCTCATTTAGTAAAAGACATCTTTAATAAACCATTTTTAATCTTTACTATCTATAGATAGCTGTACGTCACAAGCAATATTCTTTCCTCGAATATTTTTTACTGGAAAATTATCCAAGACATGACTGATACGTTGAAGAAATTTATAACAAAATTTCTTTGATAAGTGATTAAAAATAATGAAGATTGCTTATTCTCAAAACAAGCAAAATTTATTTTTATGAATATCCTGAACTTTATTTTGTAAAATTAATGTTTCATAGCATGCATTATTTCCCTAGCAGAAATCTCTCCTCATAACAATGTGATTACTGAAAAAAAAGTATTGGAAAAGTTCTCATATTTTTTTAATTGACATCAAATAGGTTCATTATGACTTTTAATTCAGCAGTTCATGGATTCGATTCCCACTTCACGGATGTCGGAATCTTTTCTGATTTGTAGATATCAGGAATATTAATGCTTGCATGAAAATGTGACTGTAGCATAGCGTTCAAACCATTTCTCACACATGATCTCTCAAATTATTTAATAATTATTAAAAGACACGCAAGTAACCAGCGGGTAGTTTTGTGGGTAAAGCTTGCAAGTAATTGATTGGTTAGTTTGCACATTTATGATCAATTTGCTTATATCACACACTGCTAAATTATCATAAAACTATGGTTTAAGTTGATTTTCAAACGGTTACAAATATATTCACTCTTGGTTTCGTGCAATGCATTTTGCCAGAAATAATATTTTTGCTCTGCCGCCCAACCTGTCTAGTGGTTAGCGTAACTGACTACGGATGGGGAGGACCTGGGTTCGAATCCCGGCTCGGGCATAGATGTACTTTCTCTGTGTTTCTTGTCCTGTCCTCAGGTGATGGATGAATGTGGCCAGCCCTGTAAACGGGTTAGTGGTGGTGTGGCGTGGGCGATGCTATTTGTACCTCCGTGACTTGGTTCACAGGTGCCCATCGGGTAAACGATAATAAATAAATGAATAGCAGCTTCTGGCCTTGTTGCGGCTAATGGACTTACGTACTTGCTGAAGGGTGCCCACCATTAGAAAAAAAATATTTTTGCTCTATTTTTCTACTTGAAGGGAATATCTATCTCTTAAAATAGAGTTATCATCTCATAGTACGTAATAAGCACATATTTTTATGTATTGACAGTTTTATCTGTATGCATTATAAAACATAAAAAATGTTAGTATGCCATACTTTTTTTCTCCCTTAAAATATATTATTCTATGACTAACGTTATCGTAATAATATAGTATTTGGCAGACATTTTATATTTATTACTTTATGGCAAAAAAAAAAAAAGTTTTTGAGAAAATAACAGTATAATATTTCTTCCTTACACACACATTGTGGCAACATCTATATAAAATCTTTATTTATTTATTGGAATCAGCGAATTTTTGACTAGATTTGAATATGAACGTTCAAATGAACGGAATGAAAATGAGATGTATATCAGATTTTTGGTTTCTTGTGAATTTAAATTATATACATTTTTTTCATTTATGAATTTTGATGACACCGATTGTATAATTAATTTAAAACATAACTAACGCTGATACGCATTCATTGTACAAGTCGTGGTTGCCTGGTTCGTTAGGCGTCGTTCTCATTACCGGAGGGTTGTCAGTTCGAATTTCGAATAATCCGAAGATCCAGCGTATTTACAAAAGGTGGCTGCTACACGTTAAATATGTCGTGGTCGCAATATCTTCCATGTGAAATGATACTTCTGGGAGTGGCAAGCCATGTGACGTAGTCATTGATAAGTCTTCTGATTGGTCCCTGCTTCTAAATACGAAGACTCCCACCTGACTGCTTCTGTCTCACTAGTAGAGCCCAACTCAGGGCTAGGTACAGGGAAGCATGCTGGAGCAACAACTTGTTATACAGTTGCTTTTGCCACGTGGATCACTCTGTTCACATCAAGTATCGAGTTTGGAGGATCCATAATTGATATGAGAAATAAACCCCTTATAATAATTGCCATCTTGCGTATCGCAGAATATATGGAAGAATATGTATCCAACGTGGATTCCCTTTTTCACATTACCTTCAATTATAGTTTAAAGTAACTGCTTTTACTATTTCTTAAAATTTTGAAGTAGTGCTGTTTTTTCATGCTGGAGAAAACGTATTTTCGGTTTTCCCATTGCGTCGTCAATCAAAGATACATGAAACACGGATGAAAGGAGTCCTTGACATAAATACTTCATAACTTTTTCATTAAAAAAGAAGCTTATAAAATTTATTATAGTTCCTTCCATTGTTCTTCAGCTACAACTTCCTTTCATGATGGCTCACAGCATTTTGAAAAAAGTTAATAAATAGTAAATTAGTTAAAAAATATTAAATGCTGGAATTTTTACAAATCATTATTTTTCCATCATAATCAAGTATATTCGATAGCTTGAGTGTTCTGTTCGTTATTATGTATAAAATTCAACAACTCAACTCTAGTTTTTACACAGGTAAGCATTAATATCTTTAAGTGTATCTATTCTTATGATAATATAATAATATATAGTTTTATATTAAATAAGGTTATTGCTTCTATAAATTTATTACGCCTCAGTTACAAAGAAAATTTAAATCTTATTCGCAAAAAATTATTTATATTATTAAATTATAAGCAATTATGAGCTTTTATTAAACGATAAGCAATATAGACTTTGCAAAAACATTTTATTCTAAATAATTTAATCTTAATAAACTTATAAATATTAGTAAAATAGAAGGTTCTCTAAGTTTGAAACTATTGCTTAAAATTATTCTAAACTCTCAATTAGTTCACATAAATTAACTTTAAATATATATCAACACTATTATCGATAAATTAACATTGTTATATTAGAATAATTACAATGAGGATTTGTTATTAGAGAAACTGAATTTCTCAAATGATTAAATTACTCTTTTTTTTTTTAAATAATGATTGTTTTATAGATTAAGAATCAGTAACAGG
>JAPDSC010084466.1:0-13343 GCA_026290005.1 Latrodectus geometricus | reverse complement strand
GAAGTATCATATTGTTAATATAACTGCATTATTAATTACAAATGAATTTTTTTATCACTGGTATAGTTTTCTTAGCAAAATACTATAAGTTTAGAAGTGTGTTTAAGACATTTGTCTCGTTTTGTCTATTTTTATTTAGGACTCATGACAGTATTCAGTAGGTAGAAATATTTTTCAAATCATTCATTCGTCACAATACTTAACTGAACTGTTAATACGCTTATAAGTGATATTTATCTAAAGATAATTTGCGATTTCAAAATATCAGCTCATTATATGACTGCATAGATGATCCCACACCAGCTGCTGATTTGTTTTTCGGTCCACTATTTATTTTTCCACCCTAAGACTGCTTTTACTGGAATTCACATCTAAAGTAGATTCCAAATTCACATAACCATTTACCTTCGAAAAGAAAAGAAAGCCATGAAACTAGAAATGAAGAACACGGCGCTTAATATTCAACTATTAACATAGATGTTTGCTATGAGACTTGAGAATAGCTTTACATTGGTATGAATATGTGGCTATGGGGATTTTATTTCTCAAAATTCCATGCCGCTTATTATCTATTGACTAAAAATAAAAAATGATGTAAATAATTATCGTCACGCAAACATTGTCGATAGCACACAGATGCCATCTGGCTATTCATTATTAATACGACAGTTGTTCAGACAGTAAACGTGCTTGTTGATTGTATCTATTTTTTTTTTTTTTTTTTTTTTTTTTTTTTTTTTTTTTAATTTCTACTTATGTATGGGTAAAATTTTCATTTCTAAAGATAATAAAAAATGAAAATGCTAGAAATCTTTTTTTAATTTATTTTTCATTATTTTACTTTGCATATTTCTAAAAAGTTTTTTGTTTATAAATGGAAAAAGAAGATTAAATTATTTAAATTCATTTTGTTAAATTCCTTTTGATGAATAATCCATAAATTATTTAATTAGATTCACATTTCGCAGTTATGCTTAAAAATGGAAATATGGACACGTTAGATGTTATTGTCAGTAGGATAAAACTTCCTACTTTTGGGTATTAATTAACTTATTTAACTTAATTGTATATTTTTCATTTTAATTAGCTGAAATAGCAAAGTATTTGAAATATTAAAAATTTCGATAATAACGTGATAATAACATTTATAAAAAAAGACATGATATATATTTTTATTTTAATTTATAGATAAAAATATTTTAACAGTACCCGTCCATCTTTAAAACACAATTTTTTTGCAAAACATTGTATTTTTTATTTTTTTTTAATGCAAAACTAATACCAAATATCTTTCGGTATTAATTTCCTATACCTTACTTTAATATTCCATTAGTACCGTAATTTACAATAACATTATTGAAACTGCTTAATTTTCTACAAATTATTAAACAATAACTATCTTAACTGATTAATTAAAATCTGCACCCTTAAAAATTCAATTGTTTTCAAAACTCGATAAGTGTTCGGGAAATGCGTCAATATCGTTTACGATCTTCAATAAATCGTTGGCATTTATTTGAGAGAAACCTTGAAGTAAAAGAATAGAAACACATCAATCTGTTGAGTGCAATTACATTCAATATATTTATTTGTATGTTTAATTATAAAATTCTTCAAACTAAGCAATTTTAATTGACATTTAATTAAAATAATTAAATAAAGCCTTAAAGTAATTGTTTGTGTTAGTTTTTCCTCCTTAGGGACTTGCTTATTTCAATAAACTTAATAAATATACTTATTTCCATTGTTAAAATTTACTTATTTTTAAAATATATTTATTTCCATTGTTGAGATATATTTATTTCCATTGTTGAAATATACTTAATATCCATTGTTAAAATATACTTTTTTCCATTGTTAGCAAAATCAAATGGTGCATTCTTAGAAAAATATAAATGTTAAGAAGGAGCAACTATGAAATACAATTACCTTAATTTAGGTACTTTAAATTAGTTGTAAAATCGCTTGTATGCATCAGTTATTCATTCATTTTTTTATAATCTTAATCAGGGTCTTCAACCATGACAAAATATATCTAAAAAGGTGGAAATCTCTAAGAATTAAATAATTCGGAGTCTTTCGTCATAACAGGAGGACTAAATTTTAAAATTTTAGAGGCAACAAATAAGGCACATCAAATAACTAAATTAGATTAGCTTTAGCATGCAAACTCGAAAACCATGTACCTGTAAAAAGGCATTTGGTGTTTGGAGGCACAGGAAACATCAAATTATTGAACTCTATTGGATAATAATTAAACTATATAATCTTCGATTGTTCTGTGGTTGCAATGTCCTCCAAGCGAAATGATACTTCAGGCAACGGCACTGAGAGGAAGTATTTTGTTAGTTCCCTGCTTTCAGATTGTGTATCTGATGGTACATCAATCACCAAATTATTGAACCTGATTGGATGATATTTCCATTACATCATATTTGATTGTAAAGTGGTCAAAATATCCTCCTCTTGCGTGTGAATAATACCTTTTGCCAAGGCATGTTCAGCATTGAGGAAATCTACTTATTTCCTACTTTCGCCGTTCACGACATATCAAATAACAGTTTGCCATAGATTAACGTCAGATTTTTTTTATAGAATGCATTAATATTTTATTTAATAAAAAAGTATATAAGAATTTATATAAATATGAAGAAAGTATGTAATGTATAAGTCATTATTCTTTGCTCTTAAATAGTGGATTTGTATGGTTAATTTAAATAAATATACCAGTTTTTTTTATTTCATTTGGATATTTTCGTTCTATCAAATACACAGTAAAACTCTATTTTTTTCTCAAAACACACACATTTTGGAAGTCTAAATTAACGGATGTTGATTGTATTAGTTAAACAAACCGTTTCATTTTGAAAACTTTGACTTTTTACTTCTTTAATTATCTTCATTAGGCATTACCGAAACCTCTTTTTAGGTTATTATGAATTTTTATTTTACAATTTTTATCATGACAATTTCTTTCTGATTTTGTTCCTACAAAAATGCACTTAAATTTCAGTTTAAAAATAAATAACCCATACTTTAAGAAGTTAATTTTTTTTTTTTAAATGTAAATATGTATGAAACCAATAACCCATACTTTAAGAAGTTAAAAACTTTTTTTTAGAAAAAAAAAATATGTAAATATGTATAAAATCAATAACCCATTCTTTAAGAAGTTAAATATTTTTTTTAAAAAAATATATATGTTTAAATAAATAGGTATATCAAAGTATAAGAAAACTTTGGTATGAAAGTAATGCGTGTTTTATATTTCAAATTATTTTCTGTAGCACATGCAATTTAGATTCACTTGATTGATTTTAATAATTGAATAAATATATATAAATATATATATAAGCTAACATTTATATAAAAAAAAGGTATTTACAACTCATCAGTGTCACAATTTTTTGTATATTTTTGTCCAATATTTAGTGTTATTGAAATAATTTGCTCGAACAAAATAGAAATGATAATGATAATATTCTGATAATTACGATGAAACATTTTTGTTTGCTTACATTTTGACTTTTTTTTTTTTTTTCAAAAATAAAATATCTTCTGATCTATTATTATATAATCTAAACACAATAGAGCGTAGACTAATCGGTTCAAATTATTTTAAAGGAAACAAAAATGTCAAGTCATTAATGACACCTGCGATTTTCAACTTTTATCGTATCGTAAATCCATTCTCTTATGAATTACATAACAAGTTCCTTAAGAACCAATGATACGCTTATCTGGTTATCATTCCTGCTAACAAGTATTTAACTGGAAAGTCACTTTGCATTTCAGTAGATCATTTTCTAAAGTTCGATATGCATCAAACCTTAGTTTTCGCTCTGTTGTTAGCTGTAGCCGTGAGTTTTGTCAACTCACAGAAGATCAATTTTGGAGGCTGTCCTGATGTTCAAGTTCAGCAAAATCTCGATTTAAGCAAAGTCAGTATTAGTTAAATTCTTACTATTAAGTACCCGTTATTTTAAGTACTTATTGTCAAATACCTAATATTTTAGGAATCTAATTAAAATTTTACGCGGTTATAAATCAAGAAACTTGTAATTTGAGGATAAGATTAAATTTCGGAGTAACACACACTTAATTCATGTTCCAAATAATTTTAAATGCATAAATTTATTTATTATCAATATAAAATTCTCAAGTTGTTTATAATTTAATCTTCTAAAGATAATAAGATAAAAAGAAACCTGAAAATGTTTCTTCCATTCGTTAGAAGGGTTAATATTTTAGCAAAATAAAACTTGGAAATTTATTTGTAAAATTCTATATTTTTAATATTAATTTTTCATATTACGTAAATAATTATAAATTTTTTTTTGGCTATTTAATGTACATAATCTGTATTGTATTTAACAAAAATTTATTAGAAATTTTACATTCTAAATTTTTAACATATTTAATAAAAAAAAAGAATTATAGACTAGTAAATTTAATATTTACATTTCTTTTTTTTTAAATAAATATTTAAATAAAATTCTCCAAATAAAAGATATTCATTAAAAAAAAACTTGAAAACGTTTCTTTCATTGGCTAGAAAGGTTAATATTTTAGCAAAAGAAAACTTGGAAATTTATTTGTAAAATCCTGTTTTTCATATTAATAATTCACATTTATATTTATCTAGATGTATTATGATTGTATATTTTTATCAAAGAAAATATAAAAATTTGGACAATTATATAATTTATAACCCTATATTTAGCTTTAGTACAAATTTCAAATGGAAATATAAATTAGTTACAGTAATAAATATTGAAAGGGTTAGAAATTATAAATACACTTGAATTGACTAAATATATATTTAATTAAATTTTTAAAAGCTGATTATTTTTTATTTTTAAAATAATCACCATTGGTATTACAATTTTTATGAAGAGGAAAAACTCATATACGATTTAAAACTATTTGTTCTTTTAATAAAATAAGATCGAAAAATAGTTTTAAATATAAAACTTACTGTTTATCAAGGAAACCAAGCACTTGCTTAATTTATGGTCCTTGTTAATGTAAATTGCTTTAAAATTTTACGAACTTGTTTTGTATAGTTATTTTATAAAAATATCTAATTAAATAATTGAAAATTTAATTGCATTAGTAATAAAGAAAAACTTTTTCCAGTTTATGTCAGAAATGATTTATCAACGAACTTTTTATATATAATATTTCAAATGAAGAATTGCAAGGAGTACCATTAAGAAAAACATGTTTCCGCGAGAAAGAATGTTGTTAAAATATGCCTAGTATCGTGTTGTATGTATTTTCTTCTGATTGGTTGGTTATATGGCAGCGAATAAGGAAATTTTTTCAATGTTTGATAATTTCACTTTTTCCTATCTGTCGGTTCCACTTCAATGAATTTTTATTTGGACATTTTTTTTTTACTTTTTTATGCATTATCAAGGTTAATGTCAGTTACATAGAGATAGCTTGATTTTGGGGAAATAATTTAGTTGACAGTTTGATTTCATTGTTTATTGAGGAAGGAAATGAGAATATATCAGCCTGAGAAAGTCCGTTTCATAAAAAAAAAAATATATGAACTAAGCTCTATAATTTTGCGCAGTATTTAAGATTGTGATACTGTTTATGAACACTTGAATACATGGAATGTCGAATCACGTGATATTTTAAGGGATTCCATACACTGAATTCTTTTGATAGAATTTGTCAGACCATCAGAATTTTTAGATGATTTCTTGAATCACATAAATTTTGGTTGTTTGAGATTTGATGAATTAATTGTTTTGAAAATTTGAATATTCCGTTGATTTTTAACTAAAAAAAATAACATAATTTTTACCTCCATATACTCAAATATATTTCCATGTGTATCTGCAGCGAAAATGCTCACTAAGTTCAACTAAATGTTTTTAATCAACGAAATTTTCATTAAAATTAAACAAGTTAATTTATTGTTATTGAAAGTTGAAAACACAAATTACAAAATGATTTTTGTAATTTGTGTTTTTAAGTTTAGTTTAGTTTTACAATATCACTAAATGAAAACTTATTACATTACAATGTGTAAAGATAATGAAACAATACATTAAATGTAGCAAGCAGTTTATAAATCTATACTCTTTCACAATGTTCGAAAAAAAATTTTTGTCCTAGAAAATTAAAATAATAATTTGATATATGAAAATGTATCTTTAACAAAATGCTTTCTCAAAAAAATATAAATATATTAAAATTTCTTTCATAAAAATTTTAAAGTTGCTGTTTTCAAATTTTACTCAAAAAGGTGACAAAACTAATCAAATAATTTGTTCTCACTAAATTAAAATAGTTTTAAATATTTTATTGAATATAGATTGTATTTTTTTAGACTACTCTTAAGAGTTTTTATTTCAAACATTTGTAAACTATTCAAATTAGAAACTTTTAAAATAAAATAGATTGATTTAATCTTTTAATATTTTTAAGTAAAGAGTTGAAAAGATTCACGTACATTTTCAAAGTAATATTCGAATTTAGATCTTAGAAAGAGTAGAATTTTTTTTATACCAAATTTAGATGATTAACGTATTATCGATGTTTAAATAAAATCTAGGAATGATTGCTTTCTATTTATTAAAAAATCAATCAAAACGCAAGGTATTGAATATTCATTAAAGTCAGAAAAATTATCATTTTTCAGAATGATTTGACGCAAAATCTGGTAGTTAAATTATTCTATTTTGTCACTAAAGTAACTATTTAATCAGTGTTTGCTTACATTTTACGTTATATTAGGTTGGGGAAAACGAAATCCATTATCTTTACGTGAACTTTATGTAACTTCTTTTGGATTCACTTTGTAAAAAGGTTTAAAACAGCTTTCATGTAGATTTTTAGGTCTTGCGCGTTACGACTGCTGACATGCGGTTAACTTCGATCATTTTTGATATTTTATAGACATTTTCGATGATGTTGTATCCACATGCGAAGTGCATCTCTAACACCAAAAATACCCGAACGGAATCGACGAAACAAAAATTGTACGTAACTGGTTGTTACAGTCTTATATACGACGATAAATACCTTTCACAATTTTAGCCACCCGGCTATCTTTTTCGCCGTTACAAGAGAAAAACGAAAATGTATCGAATTTTCTGTTTGTTATCTTCCATTTTTAAAACCTTGGACTCGTAACTGAATTAATCAAACAAAAAAACCGCAAGAGGATATTTTAGTATCAAATGTCACCTTTCCAACGAGCATAAATCTGAAATTGTTTGATAGATACCTCACGAGATATCGATCACTACAGACGTCTACCGAAAAAATAATGGATTACTTTTTCCCCAAAATAATATAAAAGAAAATTGATTAATTATTGCTAATATACTAATTACTCATCTCATTCATGTTCAGTTTTCGGAAGTTTCGATTAATCTAATTATTTCGATAAATCAATTATCAATTAATTTTTTCAATATTTACATCTCATTTCTTGTAGGTGTTAATACATAAGCACAAAACAGAAAGAGAATGTGCTACAGATTATATTTTTCATGAAGGTCTTCCTTGTTGGAATACATCTCAACTCTCTTTCTCTCTGTCGATCTGACATTTTTTAAATAATAATTTTTTTCTACACCCGCTGAACAAATTTTCCTGAATTGCAACCCATCAGAAAAACTCCATTTCACAATTTATATTTTTCAGTCATTCATCATTCTGTCAAACATAAATTCATCTTCCTTTGTATAATACAACTCTTTCATTCTTGATTCTATTTCATTAACTGAATAGAAAAATATTTAAAATAAGAATAGAATTAACTTTATGATTTGAGCATTTTTATTAAAAAAGATAATGAACTCTATTCAACCAAAATTTTATAATAATGTTAATCATCAGCAAAATTTATTCCTCATTAAAAATAATTTAAAATCAATAAAAAAAACTATGAGACTATATTAAGTTTTCTGATGTTTATAAGGCTCGTTATTACAAAAGGTCAGTTTTTAAAGATCATTAAGATTTAAAATTAATTAAGATATTTTCAAATAGTTTAAAACAAAGAGCTTACGATCGATTTCCAAACATTTTTAATTAGGTGATTTGTATTTTAAAGAACAAAGCGAAGTTTGCTAACTAAAGAAATTTCACACAATTATTTGACAATATCTCTTTCGTTACGGCAAATAAATATGCTGATTTTAAAG
The DNA here is from genome assembly GCA_026290005.1 of Latrodectus geometricus. Taxonomy (NCBI): domain Eukaryota; kingdom Metazoa; phylum Arthropoda; class Arachnida; order Araneae; family Theridiidae; genus Latrodectus; species Latrodectus geometricus. The sequence goes on along the minus strand of JAPDSC010084466.1, from coordinate 5,169 downwards.
AGGGGATTTATTTATTTTCAGGATAAAGAAAAACCTCATATAAATGCTCTTGAAAAATCATATGAAAAAACTCATTTGAAAAAAATGTATACTAAATTTTCTTTTCATTTCCTGTTACAAAATGGCTTCTTTAATCTTTCTTTTTGAGGAAACAATTTCTTTTTACGAAACATCTACTCGCTTTAAATAGTAAAATATAATTTTAGAGTTTTTTCCTGGTATTCAAAACTGATGTTCAAGAATAGAAAAGTACTGAATTCTGTTTTTTCGCCCAGATCACAGTAACATTTGGGACCACATGGCTTAAATTCCAGTGAAACGGCCTTCTAGATTTAACTCTAAGTGCCGTTCCCGCGCTAGTAATGCAGAATTCTTAATATTATTAAGAGAATTGTTCCAGCATAACTGCCATGAAAAATCAAGAACTTTAATTTCAGACAGAGAAGAGTTTAGTTGTCATATGATGCTTGTAAATAATTTTCAAAAAAATCATTCCATTTTCTCCTTTAATGAGATAAATAAATGGATATGGTTCAATAAGAATAATAAATTTTTTTCGGAGTTTTAGAAAAATAAAAATGCATATTATAATTAAAACAAATTATTGCAAAATTGCAAACGAGAAATGTGTAACTAAGGAAAAGAATATATGATAAAATAAACGCATCTCTGAAATGATAGAACATAATGTAGAAGAATAAATGGGAAAAATAAAGTCGATATATAAATGCAGAAAGCATATGAATAGGGAACATATCCAAGTGGTTTGACTATACCCTGTTTATTACTTAATTTATAAAAAATATTATTATATTTTATTATGATATATCAATCTCAACAACTCTCAACAATTTTGAAATACAGTTGGTAAAATTTTGCTTGTTCAAAAAAATAAAGGCTTAAATAATTTGTTACAGTACACTGGTATTTGGTATGAAGTAGAGAAAAATCCAGTTCCTTTCGAAGCTGGTTTGAAATGTAACCAAGCTAACTACACCAACCAGGGAGACTACATTACAGTGGTTAACAAAGGAGTTAATGTAAGGTAAGCAGTGATTATAATGTGTATACTCATGAAATTATTTAGTTTAGAACAAGAATAAATTATTGTCTAATCGAACAATCCAAAATTCTGCAATCGTTTGCTATTGATGACAAAACAATAAGATTAAATTGAACAATTAAATTTTTTCTAATCGAACGATCCAAAATTCTACTGTATTTCGCTATTAATGGCAAACATTTTGATTAAATTGATCGATTAAATTGTATTCTAATCGAACGATCCAAAATTCTACAATATTTTACTATTTATGACAAACAATTTATTTACAATTTATTCTGGAAAAATATCCATTTTTAAATGAAAACATTTTTAAATTACAAGTTCCAAAAGTAATTTGAAATGATAAAATTGACATCACGTTATCAATTAACTGAGTGAAACCGTTTGCTCTTGAAGCTTTTTATGAATAAGGAAACAAATTTCTTTTAATGAATTCAATAACAATTTTGCACTTTATTTCTTTCTGTATGAAAGAAATTAAATAAGAAAAAGTTTTTTCTTGTTTGTAATTTATCTCAAATTTTGAACAAAATTGTTAACTAATTGATATTTTTTGAAAATTTTCTTTCTTGAAGTTGTTTTAATTAATTTTTATAATTTTTTCATTTAATTTTGATTAAAACTGTAAATGAGATTGAAATTAATGAAAAGTTATTTTATTTATTTGTCTTCTTTTAAAGAAATGGAAAAGAAAAGTCTATTAAAGGTAAAGCTACCATTCCCGATAAAAATGTTCCATCTAAACTTAAAGTCCAGTTTGACGGAAGTAAGTACACAAAATATTCATAAATATATTTAAAATCTTATTAAAATTTTTTTTCAGTTTTGGAGCGCATATTTATCATGATTAGTAAAATCTTTTTTTTCCCGAATGTATAACTAAATATTGTATCGCGTATTTAATACTATAATTGTCGTAAGTAATAGATATTTTAGAATTTGTTTCTGTTTTACTTTTGGTTTTTTATTTGATATGGCTACAATTCTTCTACTTATTCATAGTTATTTATAATAGTCTTGCAGCATTAACCTTTTTACTTTAATTTAAAAAATTTTATAGCATATAAGATGATATATATAGTATATATATCGTCTGTATCCCGTACAGTATATAAGGTGATCTATTTAAAAGAGTACCACACAATTGGCTTTTCTTATAACTCTTAAATCTGATGGATATGGCAACTATTTGACCCTTGTTTTAGTGTAGGAGGCAATTTCCAACAATATTTGACCCTTATAACTTGTTTTCAGAGGTAAAAAAGAAATAGAATCACAAGTTGTTACTTAATCCTGTGATAATTTTATTTTTGAAAAATATAATTTACATCAAATTTTTTATATAATCATTTCTTATATCAAATGTGGAAAGAGTTCGCCACCATTCCGAAAGCAAACACGAACATATGTCATACCAAGTATTTTGACACTCTTCGCAACAGTGTTTATGTTATTGATGAGATTTCCTCTGCTATGATTTATTTTAATTCATCGACATAAAATATTTGCAAGACTTCGCTTGAAAACTTACCTTTGAGATAACTCCACAAAAAATCTAACATGGTGAAGTCTGTTGACCTTTTTGGATAGTTGACTACTGAAATTACATGGTAACCAAAGAATTCAATTGTTAGGTTCGACGTATATGAAATGGCTGTCTTGCTTAAACCAACAATAACATCATGATTCTTCAGGGAAGAAATAAAAACTTGAATTTTGTTCGGAATCGATGATTTGGGTAGACAACTAACGTTCAATTAATTCATGCAAATGAATATTATTGTAGCTATTTATAATTATATATATATATATATATATATATATATATATATATACATTTTTATCTTAGCAAGTTAACAAGTTCCCATATTTTGACAAAATTAGTAATATTTGTGCAATTCGTAATTATAATAGAACTAGAATACTGACGTGATTCAGCTAATAAAATTTGTCACATCAGAAAAGTGAAGTAAAATATAAAAACATAAGAAATACAAAATATCATTAGTAATAATATTAATTATTTTTATGTGAGTTATTCCAATGTGGTGCATATTTATAACATAGTATTGTACAGAAACATAGAAAGAACATATTAGTTTGGGGAAAAAGTAATCCATTATTTTTTCGGTAGACGTCTGTAGTGATCGATATCTCGTGAGGTATCTATCAAACAATTTCAGATTTATGCTCGTTGGAAAGGTGACATTTGACACTAAAATATCCTCTTAAGGTTTTTTGTTTGATTCATTCAGTTACGAGTACAAGGTTTTAAAAATGGAAGACAACAAACAGAAAATTCGATACATTTTCGTTTTTCTCTTGTAACGGCGAAAAAGATAGCCGGGTGGCTAAAATTATGAAAGGTGTTTATCGTCCTATATAAGACTGTAACAACCAGTTACGTACAATTTTTGTTTCGTCGATTCCGTTCGGGTATTTTTGATGTAAGAGATGCACCACACATATACAGCATCGTCGAAAATGTGTATAAAATATCAAAAATGATCGAAGTTAACCACATGTCAGCATTCGTAACGCGCATGACCTAAAAATCTACGTGAAAGCTGTTTTAAACCTTTTTACAAAGTGAATCCAAAAGAAGTTACATAAAGTTCACGTAAAAATAATGGATTTTTTCCCCCAAACTAATATGTACCACAAACGATGACATCAGTATGATTTTTACATGAGTGAAAAGTATATTATAGCATGAACTAAAATAATGATGCAAATATAACTATAAACATTCTAAATATGATTTTTTATGAATTAAAAAAAAATCATATGTTTTATTATCAAAGTATGATAAATTTTCTATTATAGAAAATTACAAAAGCAAAAAAATTATGCAAATACCATAATGCATATCACCTGCATGATTTTTATGAGTTATACGCATGCAAATACTGGAATAATTATATGACTGTTTCAGTGTGAGAGAATTGTGCACGCAACAATGCTTCTATAAAAATTGAACAAAACAATTGATGCGGATAATAAGATAACTAAATGATGAACTTATTTACTGTATGCATTGATGTAGTTGAAGACTACTTTTGATATTTTTGCTATCAACCATTTCTTACAAGGAAACATCGGAACTTGTTTAAACTAATTCAGTTATTTTCATTACTTTTAGTGTAAAATTTACTCTGGTTAAACAAATATCAATAAAATCTCAATGTCTTAATAAACTTAAATTATGTTAAGTTCTTATTTTATAATGTAAAATCTTATTTTCTTTCAGTGCCTTTTGATGCTGATTACTGGATCTTATCTACTGACTACGACCAATACTCAGTTGTCTATTCTTGCTACAGCTTGTTCAATCTTTTCAACGGAGGTAAGAGCTATCAAAAACTGCTGTTTTTATTCAAATGCAAGAAGGGTCTCTTCATAAAAATATGAAATTTCTGTAATAATTTACTGTACGGTCATCCTTGGCAACTTTTCATCGCCAAAAATCTCGCCAAGCGAGATCTAAAAAAAGACAGAAAAATATTGCCTGTTCGAAAAATGGGTTGCCAGAAAATGTTATTTATCGCCAAATGTAGAAAAATTGTACCAAGAATGACCGTACAGTTAATCTCAGCCAAAATTTCTTCAAAACAAGAATCCAATTTTGTTTGTGGGTAATTAAATATTTTTTAGTAGGAACATCCCATACTTTCACCAATAACCAATCAATTAAATTTCACTTTATATGATTTTTTAATCACATAAATCTTGAATAATAAACAAGAACTAATGTGATTATCTATGAAGAGAATGCGAAATCGCAATAAAACTATACATATATATTAAATGAATTTTATATATATTTTAAGAAAAAACATTGAAACACTCAAACGTGATTAAAATTAGTTTTAAAAATACTTCAGCTTATAACTTTACAACAGACTTATAAATAAATTGAAACTCAATTCTAATTGTGAAAATTGACATTGGAAAACATTTAATTTTGAACGTCATTAACGCAGATTTTTAAAGAATTTTTTACATTTTATTGAAAGAAACATTTGACAAAAATAAAAAAAATTCTAAAATTTAAATGTAATTTTATTCATAGTAAAAAATAAAATACAATGAAATAAAAAACA